>QLPD01002218.1:0-21546 GCA_003314085.1 Hymenopellis raphanipes
ACAAAGCTTGCTACGTTTATGTCGTTGTTGATAGTCTCGAGGATGTCGGTGTCCACGTTGCGCAGACAGGCTAGCGTGTCGTCACTGGAAGAACAGCTACAAGACCCGGAAATTAATCGAAATGAAGGATCAGAGATGACAACTTGACTTGCTTCGTCCTTTCCACAACCATCCCGTACAATGCCTAATTTGTGCCAGTGGGCTTGTCAATTGGACCATGGCATCCGCTCGGACGTGCATACCTCGGGAACGGTATCGTTGTAGAAGTACTGGGATGGCAAGAATGTCGAACTTGTGATAGCGCCTCTGAAGAGAGGCGGAGACGTATTTCCGTTCTCTGCGATGACTTGCTGAAGAACGGAGCCGGCACCTGACAGTTTATCAGGCAAATGTGGAATGCTCATCTTCAGTACACAAACCCGCCGATTCACCCCAGATAGTGACTCTTTTCGCATCGCCGCCGAACTTGTTGATCTATGGAGAAAAGATATGAGTGTAGCGTCTGACATAGAACAGAAGGCGTACATAGGTTTGGACCCACTCCAACGCAAAACGTTGATCCACTGCAGTACAGTGAGATACACCCAACAACCAAAGAATGATATCCTTACGAAGACCGACATTCAAGGCGCCGTCCTTTTTAGTAGCTTCCCCAGCAAGGAATCCAAACAAGCCCAACCTATACTGAATGACGACCACGACTACAGCATCTCCGGATTCCTTGATAAGATCGTTGCCGTTGTACGCGTCCACCCCGATGGCAGCGACGGTGCCACCACTAATGTATCTGAGGATCATTACATAAGCAATAATTCACACAATCGTGCACCAAGCCGCGTACACGCCACCGTGGATCCAGACTATGACCGGTAAAAGTTGCGAAGGGCTCGTATAGTCACGAATATCGCCGGGAGTGTAAACACTATCGTCAGTCAAACCGTTGAGAGACCATTCTTCGTCAAACATTATCTTGGACGTACTTGAGGAACAAGCAATCCTCGGAGATATCTTCTGGCGTGCCGCCCGCTTGTAGACAACGATGTGGAGCAACGGTGGCATTGGTGATGCCTGGTGAAAATTTCGGGGCCCGTGGGGTGCTCCATCTGAGAGGACCTGGTAGAGATCAGCCTGTCGACATGCGTGATGGAGCGGTGGGGCTACCTAGGGGCGGAGCAGCAAATCGAATACCGAGAAATTCTGTACTGTTGGTAACCTTTTGATTGAATAGTCCTCTATACGTCGCGTAGCCGAGGTCGACCACAGGCGGTTGGTCCTGTCCGTGCGCAAGGAAGACTAGACAGCCTGCAAGAAGTACTGACCAAAGGAGCATGACAACGACGGGGAGTATTCGCGTTGTTCGGAGCGTGTATTGGGACTTATATATCCTCCTGGGGTACAAGTCAGGTGAATGGTCGGCCCTGGGAGCTTTGTCCGTTTGAAAACCCATTGACCGCATGAGAAAAGCTGGAACAACACCGTAACGGGCATTCATACGTGAACTGTAAACATCATATGAGCATAATGGGATCTGAACGCGTGAAAATTCTACTTGAATTCAGCGCACTCGTCATGGGGCATAGAGAACCTAAGCAAGCTAGCCAAGGACTTCATCTCGGTTGCGCTCCGAAGGCGGTCTCCAGTTCCCACGACGATGAATATGCCCTCAGCAGATCATCGTGTTATGCGAGCCCTTCGACTGGAGTACTGAATACCTCACGGTGCGAACATGTTGGGTTTATGAGCTATATATCAGAGCGCCTGAGGACGCTCGCAGGTGGAAGGAATACATCAGATCTACACTTAGGTATTAAATAAATGGATAGCAGCGAAAAAAGCGCAAGTGAGTCACGTCGCAGGATACTTTTGAATCAAATGTACCAAAGAAATAGCTGGACATCAGGTCAGCGCGATTTTAAAGGAAATCTGAAGAGAGACGAACATCATGCACCGTGTCTGACGTAGACAGCGGTCACCAGAGCGTGGTCACGCTCATAGGGTTCGAGAGGTACCTGTTCCAGTGGCCTGAACTTTTCCTTCTTCAGGAAGTCAACCTCGTTGGCGAATACGACGTCAGGAGGCGCAGTAGAGTCGATACAGCTGGCTTTTATGGAGATGACTACATGGCCGCCAGTTTTTAGGAAGTGCTCGGCGTTGTGGGTGACGATACGAGCTTGATCCGGTTGAGCTACGTCGGCAAATATGACATCGACTTGCGAGACGAGCATGCGGTATTTTTGAGGTAAACGGGCGTCTTCGACGATGGCTGGAGAACTTGTTAGTCCGGAGGGTTTATGGATGTTGATGGATACTCACGGATAACGTTTGTGCGTTTCTTGGCCATGCCAATGAGATCACGACCTGAACGTAATGAGAATTCAACAGCGTAGACAACACCTTCCTGTACAAAAAATTTGAGTAAAATAAGAATGAATATATGTGGAATAGAGACATACAGGACCGACGATGTCAGCGACATGGCTGACACTAGTACCACTGGCAGCACCGAGGTATAGCACCTTCTTGCCCGGGCCAATGAATATATCGTCCAAACCACTCAGCACACCAGCAGCGAGCTTGCTTCGGAATGGATTCCAGACACGGTATTCAACCTTGGTACCCTCCATGGCACCCTCGACTGATATCCGCTTTTCGCCATAGACAGATTCGCCAGGGACAAGATTTTTCGTGACGAGTAAAGACTCTTTACCTTTCGCGATAAAGATTCCGGGATGTCTGTGCGGTTCGAGTACGGTGTTTGCGCCACCACGTGCACCTCCGCGGCCGCCGCGACCACCACGGGGAGCGCCCCGACCGCCTCGGCCGCCAGGAGCGCCTCTTCCACCGCCGCCGCGACCACCGAATCCACCTACAGCGATCTAGATTGGTCTAACATGATCCCAATAATAATGAGCACGCACCTCGTCCACCACCTCGACCACCGCCTCGCCCACCACGGTCACCGCCGCCTCGTCCGCCACGGTCACCACCTCGTCCTCGTCCGCCAAATCCACCTCGACCACCTGAAGCACCTAGAAAATGTTAGATTGACGACATGAAAACAAGTACATTACGCGCACCGAAAGCCATTGATACAAAGTTACAAAAATGGAGGTGTCCCGCTCGCTACCCAGCCCGTAAAAGTAAAAAGTTGGCGCGGAGGAACGAGCAATCAAATTTTTTAGTGTCGATCGTATACAAATGTCAATAGTCACAGCAAGTAACGGGACTTGTGACACGATCCCAGATTCACTACCAATGTTAACTAGAACTGCTTAAGCTCGTTGGCGAATACCCGCTTCCTCAATGATCATGATTGTTCTAGTCTTGAAACCATCCCACCGGATAAAGAAGGACCATGATCGGATAATACAGCATTAGTAGGAGGCTGGCTCATCCCAACATGACTCGCACAGATCATCAGGATTCAGTAACGAGGATCGAACCCACACAGCATTTGTGACATTTGTCACGGTTGTCACGTCACACTCCGGTGGCTCGTAGTCGCTGAAAATCAAGCCAAAGGCTTAGGCGCCACTTCCCATTCCGATGCTCGAATCTCGCTGCCATTCGTGTTAGCTAGTCGCGATGTAACAAACTATAGTTGACTTCTAATACGATTAATAATTAAGTACTAGTGTATTCTAAGTATGCAATATCAACTCGTTCCACCGGCATAATGGTTGTATGACTCTTTTCTCTTCTCCTTGGGCTTCGTCGAAAAAGGCACAAGGCACGGAGATGCATCTACCCAGAACAAGTAAGCAATTGAGCAGGCAGATATATAAGAACATACTAGCGGTGCCGCCTACACTTTCAGGCTCTAACACTGACTGATTCTTGCTCTCCGAGCTTGATGCGCTTGTGAGGGATGATTCCGCTGCCTCGGATATTCGTCTTTGAAGATACTCCACGGTCTGAGAGTCGTTTGGTGAGAGCACCAGGAACTGAGCCAATGCGTCGCAAAGGTTATCAGTGCACTCTATGAGCCGCGCGCGAGCTGAAGACACAGCGAGTCCAGAATCTTCTTCAATCTTGAAAGTCGGCGCAAAAAGAAGACTAGGCGATGCAAGTGAGGCGTTTAGATAAGTAAGCGATGGGACTTCATCATTGATGGGTGATAGGAAGGATGAGGAGTCAGCGACTGCATCAGTAGAGCGCGTCAAGGTGATATTGACAGGTGATGGGAAGGATAGTAAGGAATCAGCAACGGCATCAGTAGAGCGCGTCGAGGTATCAGGAGTGACCAAAAATGGCGAGATGGGCGTTTGAGGTGTTTCTGGAACGATGGAGCCATCAAATAGTGATAGCGGCGTTGAGCCAGAGCTAAGAGGCGTCTCCGGAATATCGAAGTGGACATGACGGGAGAGCATTGTTGATGCAGGTAATGGCGAAGACTGAGATGATTGTAACGCAAGTTGGTTTGGAGGATAGAGAGGTGGCGGGAAGGGAGATTCCGTGGAAGACACATGCTCAGATGAAGACTGACTCGGAGATTGTAACACAAGTTGATTTGCTGGGTAGCGAGGCTCCATCGAAAATGCATGCTCCGACGATAAGATTGATGAGAGTCCACTATCGGATATAGCGCAATCAGGCGTATTCTGGAAGGGCGTCGCTGCTGCCAAATCATCGTTGTCCTCGGCCAATTCAATACATTCCGCCAGGTTGTCCATCGCCGAGTCCTTGACAAGATCGTGTTCCACTTGATCATCCAACGTCGTGTGTTGTACATCGCCAATAGAAATACGGTCAGATGATGCTGCATCAGAGGCGGAATGATGAACGCCATCGCTGGATTCCACGTCGGGCTTGAGTTTCCGAAGGCTTCGCCGCCAATCTTGTTGAACATCAGAGCGCTGTAGTTCTGCAAAGAAATCCGGCATGACTTGCGTGATGATTAAGAGAATCCAAATGTCGATGCGAACGAGTCGGTGAGAGTGAAGATACGGTGCAAAGTACTTTCCTTTGATCCTTCCATTGAATGTTTCGAGAGGATTGTTCGTTCGAGCAATGTCGTCAACCGATACGCCGAGGATATCAGCCGCCTTCTGCGCTCCGCCAAGTGACCACGACAACCAGTCATCCTCCGTCTTCAAATAGCCCTTCTTCAAGTATCCAAGAAATGCAAGTCCAGCCTGTGATTGTGCGCGTGCAAGATTCGTTCGTTTTCGTCCAAGATTCGTAAAGTAAGCGAGTTCAGCGTCATATTCGCGCTGCGCCTCCTCGTAGTTATCGATTTTCTTCAGCTGCCGCATGAGGAATTTACCGAGTCTTGACCGCACTTCCTTTCGTCCATCACCCTTCGGAATAACACACAAATACCGGTTCAAACCGTTCCGCCAGGCTTGCCAGACATGAAATATGCATAAAAGCAAGATAATCGCTGCCCATACATCAGACAGTCCACCTCGAAGTCGATTATCAATATCGGTAGTCGCAATATCGGCTGTAAACCATTCCCCATCTGCGTTCTGCCCCATTCCTTCCTTAAACTCCTTGAGGAGGCGTTTAATCAGTGTAGTGTCGTAATCGGCATGCGCGGCTTTCGTCTGCTTATGCGGCGTGAATAGGAAAAAGGCGATGGGGATCCCACGTTTACGTTCATCTCGAGCAAGAAGAATTCCACACGATGCATCTGCCGTACACACGCCAAACGTCAGATCAAGGTGCACATGCCCTCTGTGGCCGTACTTCCATGCGGCGTCTCGCATCTGTGGTGTTTGTAGAATGATTTCGAAGCGAGATGAAGTCTTCTTCGTTTTACCCTCCTGTGCAGGTTGATAATGTAGACACGAAGCAGTGAATTCAGTTGTGGGAGGTGAGGGTACAGGACCAAACCAGCGATGGAGATTCTCTTCAGCAGTGGAGCCCTGAGGAATACCAATCTCGGCGCGCGCAGTACGATAGAGAGAAGACGAATCGCCAGGTGTAAGCATGTAGCGATACGCCGTGTTTCCAACAGCATTTGCACCCCACACCTTGCTAGCAAAAGCGACGCATTTTGAGCGTATAAGACTAATTGGCGTATGCTCGCGGAGAAGAGACATGGCATATTCGCGAAGGTCGGGGTGGAGGGGAATGATTGGGTCACGATCCATCTCGAGTGTCTCTTTGCACTGTGCCGAGTGCTCAAGAACGCCAGATATTTCTTGAATGGCGACAAGCGCATTTGCTAAAGACGCATATATGCATGAGAAACTAATTTCAAAGATCATAAAAATGATTCCCATACCTTGTTCTGGATTATGGATCGACACGAGTCGCACCCAACTCTCGCATCCAACATTCCGCCATGGGTTCTGCTGACGATCGTCGTGCTTCGAAGGCTTGGGACCAGAATCGTGATCCATACCACAACTGCATTGAAACACGCTGACACGGCGGACCCATTTATCGGGAAATTTGTCTATGTGGGCGTATGGGTGATGGCGCGTATGGGTGCTTGCTTCGACGCGACTAGGTGATGCAGGAATATTGGTATGCGGCCTCGAAGTAGTGCTGACTTTCTTGGCCTTGACAGTGCGACTTTGTGACCATACAATAGCATATTTTGCCTGTACACTGCGGTCTTCGGTGGCCGGGCAATACAGATTGAGATCCCCAAAAAGGGTGATGGCAGCATCTATCAATTGTTCAGACAGACAGAAAGCAAACAAAATGCAAACATACCCTGCTGGCCAGAGCTGTAGTTATATTTTTTCACCGTCAACCCACCGTGCTTCATTCTTCTCTCTAGATCTGCCCGCCTCGCGTCATTCAGCTTGAGATGGCCAGGTAATCCCGCTGGATCTCGGTCCTGGGCGAGAGGCACGCTTTCGAGGCCGGGTACAGTGAGATACTGCTCAAAATTACTATCCTTCATGGTCGCAGATGACAGGCAGCGGCGGCGGAGGGTGATGGTCAGAGAAAAGCATCCGGCAGCGCGTTGTTTGACCATGTTTATTACGTGTTCTAGCTAAGTGGTACATACGGTGGCTGTGCAAACGCTGTGTCCGTTTAAATTTCTAGACGGTCTACCAGGGTATTTTCAAATCATAGATTGTGGCGCAGTCGTAATCGAAATGCGTTTCTTGAGGCGCGAGACTGAGGGCTGAGATAATCCTCATAGAATCCGACAACAAATTCTTCCGCTTTGAACCCGAATCGGTTGTATAGTAACTAGAAAGCCTTTAGTCAAACAACAGAAACAGTAAAGGAACAACCGACAATGGCTGGACTGTTGGCAGAGACATGGAGCGTGATGTCCTTTTGAGGATTAAGTTGAATAAGATGATAGAGTAGCGACCTTTCACATTCAAGTGTCAGATCGTAGCTCAGGAATAATAAGGAAGATCCTTACGTCGCAATTTGAGAGTTATCCCATCCAGCTCTGACGACAAGATACGTGATGTATGTCTCTGTTGGAGAGCTGATGACGACAATTCCAAGGACTAAACGCTTATACGTTGCTACAACTGTACAGCGCTCCGGCCAATAGTCGAGAGAATCACTAACTAAAACAGGTCTGGTCAGGTACTTTTCCCTCGATGAATTGAAAACACACCATCGATACCATCCCAGAACGTTCGTCCGAGGAGATCGTGTACTTGCGGTAGGTGCCACGCCTGAAGAGTACCGTATTCGATTATTCCGGCGCTTTCAAAAGGCACCTCACGGTCTGGGCTAGCAGGCACTCTCAGTCGAAACACTCCGTCTCTCACAAGGCGTTCCTCACTGTGCTAAACGGTAATGCTGTCGAACATCTTCCATGAGCAACATCCAAGGTGAATGTGCATCCCAGTCCACCGCTACTGTATTTCCTGGTTTCGGCGGACTCGCTTCCAGGCAAGACAAGAAGGAACATTGATAGGGTGTTGTTTGAATGCTTTGTAACCCATCCAGAACGTGCGCAGGGAGAAAGTCCTCGACTTGAGCAGGAAGCGTAGAGCATTCTGTAAGACTGGAATGCGACGGAATGATGGGCAGGTTTACTCTATGCTATTCATGATTAGAACTCTTTGTTTGTGGCGCGATTTCGAAATCCGGGCACACCTCATCATACTCGAGCCGGTAAGCGAGCATCTTCATTGGGCTATAATCAGATGTCGCCAGCCGAGAAAAGGTGCTCAAGTCGTCACGGAGATGCGATTTCTCAAGACGTGATAACAACCGCAGATCTGCCGCCTTGAGAAGAGCAATGTCAATGAGCCTTTGAACCACTTAGATAACAAAAAGCATACATTTTCATCTTTCCCGCCAAGTTGAGAGAGGATTGAATCTCTTTCCTGAGAGTATTCCAAGAGAAACTGGGACTCAAAAAAATCATCATATGGCGAAGGGTCGCTTTTCAAGACGAGACGCTCGAAAAAGCTGTGAATATCGTGTGATGTGGAGCCTGAAGGATCATTCTCAAGTTGGTGCTGGACTCCTTGCCGTTTCTTTCGCTTTCCTGTGTGCTGGATCGACCGTCAATTCTGCTAGAGGCTGTTACGTTTGTTGATTTACCTTCTGATGTCGCTTCCGTTTCGGTTTGTCGTCGAAATATTCCTCGTCCGAAGACATTCACAAGAAGATTTGCTCTGTCGTATAACAAGTCGGTGGAAATCACCGAAACAACGTGAAGGTTGTGGCCAAGTTCTATTTCATGACGTCACGCGCTGTTGAACGAGCTCTACCCATGCCATCATTAAGATACATTCGTGTCACTGCGCTTCACGGAATATTATACACATCCAACTGCAATATCCAACCACTCCTTGAATATCTTCTTGTACAGCTCTAAATTTTCCTGGCTTTGCCATCTACGACCCGTCGACCAGAGCATATCCAAGCAACCAGCATACTGCCAGCAAATCGGGACCAACAGGGGATGTGTCACACGAATAGAATGACACTGCTCCAAGACACTAAGCTCGCTAGACAGCTCTCCAGTACCAGGAACGAAGGGATTCAATATGTCCATAGCGGTGTAATCCCCAATAGACGAAAGCATCGGAACGCGCATATGGTATATCGAATCATCGTGTTTTCCCGCATCGAGGACGGCTTGACGATCAATTTCACGCTGGAACACAGCGGGGAAGTCTGCCTGCTCGAGCTTTGTTAGCTTCTCGTGTCGAGGATCGGAATGCTCGCAACTGACCGGCGTGCCTTTAGCGACAGCATGACTCATTTGGACGACACCATCCCAAATGATGGCCCGCGATGTTTCACGGACGACCTTGGAGTTCGCTCTATCATAGACTATCGCTTTACGCATGGTGTTCATGTCGAAGAGTAGGTTCGTCCCTTCGCAGCCGAATAGAAGAGCACCATCTTGAAGAGTCTTGTAGTTGCCAGGTAATTTGTGGCGCTAGTATAATCTACCCTCAGATTACAGCAATCGGAAGGTAGAACGCTACTTACATGGTTTATGAAATAAAAACCAAAGAGGAAGTGAGATGCCTGTTCATACGCCGCAATATTTGCCTGCGCGGCCTCTTGAGGAGCGTCAGCCGAGCTCTGCAGGGTGTACTCAATTTCGGAGAGAGCCAGCAGAGCAAGCCAAAGATCCGTTGCAGTGACACCGTTAGCACGGCACACTTCGCGGTATCTTGTCGTCTCGTCCTTGGTGAGAGTAAGGCGAATGTGTGCATTGTTGTGATCGTTTGCTGATGCACTCGTGTTATCAGCGATACTTGGTAGAAAAGGCACCTGGATGCACCAAAGGTCAATATGAGCAACGACATGAAGTAGAATCGTAAGAACTGACAAATCCGGGCGGAGGAGGGGGTGCACCCTTGGCGTCTGGACAATCTTGGAGCGGCATTTGGGCTGCGACAATCAGAGTCGGGGGTAGACGAGCAGTCTCCGATCCCCAATCCAGCAATGGGTCGCCCGTCGAAGGCGACTTCAACTCTTCCAAGGTCCAGGTTAAGACATGCTCCATAACCTTCATAAGAGATCGCGCGTCAATCCCATTATGAGGAGCGAGATACCTAATTCAATCAGTAAGATTCTGCAATCGTGCCCCGTCTCTAACTCACGTTATGTGCCAATCTCCTGGAGTATCAGAGGAAGGGAAGAGATGCAATTCGACAAGATAGTGCCCATCGGCGCATTTCCACCACTTGTCTTCCATCAATAGATCCACCTCGAGGATGGTCTTGGGCTCCTCATGCCAGAATATAGTCTTCGATACCCACTCGTGAACCTCGGCCAACGTGGGCACTTCATACTCGTACCAATATTGACCATCGCGTTTTACTTGGATCGAGGCAATTGATGGCGCCAAATGACGTGCCTTGATCCACGACACAGCAAGAGGACGCTGAAGGTCGGCTTGGGTACGACAAGGATCAAAACGCGCCGTCAGTGTGCCCGCATACATCGTGAATCCTTCGCCTGCATCCCTGTTAAGATCGTGAGGTTCATTGCGGTAGTTCGAGGCTGCAAGACACGTACACGAACCAGGCAGCCTGAGCCTCTTGACCGTACAACATTCGTTTCCATGTCTTACCGTCGACTGAGGAGAAGGCGAGCTGTTTGGGATCAAGCGCAGGCATGAGTATACCGGAGAGGAGTGTGTGGGAACCGTTACGGCAACAACTTCTTATATAGTCGCGTTCGAGATTCTTCGCGTTTTCCCCTGGCTAGCATGTTGATGGAATATGCCAATGGCGAAAGAAAATCAGAAGCTTAGAAACAAGTGCATACTTGTGCGCCAGTTGTCTTTTTTCGTTGCTTGTCTTATTCATACATGTCGCTGCGCTTTACAGTGTATGCCACACTTGCAGGGAGGGCCTAAAAAGAGTTAACGTCGCACAAAGCAAGAACATCCACCACTGAACTGGCACTTACCTCCATCAAGTTCAAAATCAGAATATCAGAAGACAAGCACGCCGTTCATCAGCAAATGATAAGTGGAAAATTCCAACAACGAGTAGAAGTGTACGTCGATTCACACACAACCATTGCCGTCGCCGTCCACCAAGTCGGTTCTACGTGACCGTCACGCAGACCGTTGATCGTCTTGCACGTGAGTGTGGGAACTCGAAGAAGAGTCCGGCCTGGGCGCTTGCCGCTCATCGGTCAAGGTTGAAACGTTGACCTCCCGTCTTGTGAGTTGAACTAACGGCATTTATTCAACGATTTCCATGCCCTTTACTGCGTGGCCTTCTCAGACGCCATTACCCAGTGACGTCAATGGAACTACACCGAAGAACCATCTCTTGTGTCGCCGCAATAAGTAGACATCTTGTCGACCCTTCTCTTCAGTCCGCTTCAAGCGCTCATCGATGCATCTTTGAGTTCTCCGTTTGACCCGATATCCCCACCTAGCTTTCTCCATCCGACCCAATTTTTCGCAGCTCTGCGGGTCCCGACCCGACTGTCCAAACTTCGGGCGGTTCACACCGAGTAATTATAAGTACTCTTCTCTTCCATCCTGCGGGCAGGCGTCTCAGAACCTCTCAGCAATGAGTATCATTTCCCTTAGTGTGTACTCCTCGGAAGTTACCACCCTTGGAGTCTCACGGTTGCATAGCTCACGGACCAGCGCTAGTCGGGATATTTCTGGCGTGTATTCTCTACGGCGCCATGCTTGTACAGGTCTCTTGTACACTCCCATCGTCGGCGATGGTGCTTACTTACTCGGCACCCATGTAGTGTTTTATTTTCTTCACAAACTACAGCAAGTACGTTCGGAGAGTTTGCGTCATACCGGTACTCACCTGTTTTGAAATTAGAGACGCGTTATGGATCAAGTCCTACGTGAGTGACTTCAGACAGCGTCGCTTACTCCTCCGGCCTAACAGCTCGTTCGCCATTCAGGTCGTTTTACTCTTAGCTACGGACACTCTAAGGTGCTGCTGTCCTACTCTCCAATTAACGGTCGCCTAAATGACTCTTAGCACTGTCTTCGCTATGTGGTGGATTTACAATCTGTTGGTCAATAACTTTCGTTAGTCTCCGATCTCGTCTCCTTGACTTTCTCCTCATATCTCGTATATCAGAAAACCTCACTGCATTTGCCACGGCAGATTGGTGTATGTGCTTTGACTATCTGTCCTTGACGATTCTGACATAGTTCTACCAGTGCTGGCAGCCGGTATGCTATATATCATATCTCCTTCGTTACCGCCCACAACTTACGTTTGTTTCGGTCAAGATCCAGCTCTTGTAGTAAGGAGATCTTTATCCCATGCAACTGGTTTTGTGTTAATGCATCGCTAGGGAATAACTGGGACGCTATGCCAACTTTTCTTCGCTTATCGCATCAAGATGTTAGGAAACGCATGGCTAGGATACGGCATCGCTTTGCTTTCTGTGGCGTCCGGGCTCTGCGCCATCGGGTCTGGGATCGCTGTTAGTTGGGTCAAGTTCCTCGCCGATTTCGACAAGTTCCTACCTGTTGGATGCCTCTGGTTAGGGCTGACTGCCCTGGTCGACATCCTAATCACGATAGTAGTCTCTTCATTCCTTGTGGGTTTCCACTGCTGGTCTTGCGTGATCTTATAACAATTATGTTAGAAACAACGGAAGACAGGTTTCAGAAAGACGAAGCAGTTGCTCAACCGCATTGTTCGAGGTCCCTTTCACAGCTCAATAATGGAGGAGATTGGGACTTACGCGTATTTACAGTCACCATTGCGAACGGCCTCGTGACTACCATTTTTGCTATCGTTGAACTAAGCCTATATGTGGGAAAGGTGGGTCTATCTCCTCGCATATTCTTCGCGCTTACTGATTATTACCTGTGCACAGCCTGACACCGGTTTGCACATCGGCTTCAGTTTCGTGCTTGTGCGTTATTCTTTGTCCCCCCGTATCTGCCAAATTTGACCTTGATTCAAGCCTAAACTGTACTGTAACTCGGTCATGTCCAGTAAGTGTTGAGCCACGACGCTTCTGTTCTTGCCTCTCATCTCGAGTCTGACGTAGGCTTGAATGCGCGTATGCCACGCGGTGGATCATCTATGGATGACCATCTTTCTGTAACAGATCCAAGTTTTCTGGTTTGTTCATGCCGTCACTCATCCCGATTCGCCCGACTGATTCAGCATCTGTAGCATCCTGATCAGACTAGCCCTAGCCGGCCAGACGTATGTTTCCTAGTCAGCTTTGTCACCAGCAGAATCGATTGCTCACTGTGATTCTTCAACAGCTCTTCATTCACGTTGATACGGAGCGTCACGAGATGTACGATCTCAACAAGCAGACGGAATGGAACAACAATGATAACTCATCCCAGCCGGCCCAAAAAGCGCGACCGATGGGGGTTTAAACAGTAGTATTTCAAGTCTGATTGTTCAGGACTCGTCAAGTCGCCAATATTTCGAGAAGCGTTTAACTCCGCCGTGTCTGTGCCCCTACAAATGGACATTCCACCAAAATAACGCTACTTAGTCAACGGAGCTTCGCAAACGCGCGCAAGTTACGACCCTGGTACACGGGCACCAGATACTCCTTGAAGTGCGCAAAATCGTCCTGACTATCACCTAATAAGCCCCGATGGGAAACCATGTACACCCCAATACACTTACGTCGTATCGTAGATCTCCAAGTCTAGGTGTCGAAATATGTTCCCGAAGATGAGGTATAGCTCAGCCCACGCGAGGTTAAGGCCAGAGCACATCCTTGTTCCGCGTGAGAAGGCGACGAGAGAGCTGTCTAGCTCACTCAAGTTCTCGGTCAGCCACCGATCAGGATTGAAATGTTTCGGGTTCTCGAAGATCTCTGGGTTGCTGTGAACGAAGCTGGCGGCCATGGAAACGTCCACCTAGCAAACAACGGTCGAGTGAATGGTTGATTCGAAGCCACGAGAGAGAAGACCTACGCCAGCGGGCACCATATAATCCGAGATTCGCATAGGCTGTTGTACCACTCGCGGAAGGGGTGTCACGACACCATTAGATATTCGAAGAGACTCCTTGATAAATGCGGTCTTTGGGAGAAGGTCAGTCTCGAAAAGGGGAGTAGTTGAATGCCTACCAAGTATGGCAGGTTCTCCAACGATTGGAGTGGGAAAGGTTGCGTTTTATCAGGCCACGCTTCATCAAGTTCAGCTCGCAGCTTGCGATATATCACCGTGTCGTGGAGTGCATGAAAGACGCCAACATAACAAGTGTTTCCAACTGTATCACTGCCAGCCTCTATTAAGAGCATAGCCTAGATGTGTCCGTCACTACTTGAAATTTGATGGGAACAGAGTGAACACACCTCATCAAGCAGAGAGCTTTTCGATGGCCGCGCATGTTTGTCCGTCGACGGATGCAGCAGATGGTGATAGATAATTTCATGGTCACCTTGCTTAGCACTTTCGTTTTCAATAAAATTATCAATTTGGTGTGTTAGCATGTCACGCAGCTCCAGGTTCGCCCGCAGGAGAGGGTCTAATCGCAGCACGACGAAATCCGGCAAATTCATCAGAACAAGAGGAAGGGTCGGAAACCACTTCCAGACCCAGAGATTCTTGATTTGTGTGGCAATGTTCACAAGAAGTTGATGCCGGAAACCCGGGGCATCGAGACAGCCAAACGATTGACCGAAACAGTAGGAAGCGATGATCTCCAATGCGACTGCTCGGAATGCAAAGTAGAGGTCAAGTGGCTTATCAGGCGTTGCTCCAAGTTTGTTGACGAGTTTGTCAACCTTCCAAAATGATTACTTCAGCATTATAATTCGGGCATGAGCAGAACAGTACTTGCTTTTGTTTGAAGTACGGATTCTAGTTGCAATACGGCACGGCGATGGAAGAAGGGCGACAGTAGTTCGCGCCTCACACGATGTTTGTGAGGATCAGTGAATCCAAAAGACGCTTCGGTGAAGTAGAAGCATTTGTAGAAAAACGGTTCCTTCGTAAGAGCAATCCCAGTCCTATAGATATCCGTGTATGCCCGTCGGTCGCTGAAATGTAGCTATAGCGCGCATAAGAAAATGTATGGGTATCAGAGAACGACCTACCGACTTCGGCCCGTATCGAACGACCGGACCTAGATGGACATGTTTGCGCGGAACGATGACAGCCATAGTGTGCTTACCGTAAACGGAATGAAGATGTTCCAGCTGGGAAAGCATCTCTCCTCCGAGAATCACATCGTAGTAGAAGCGGTATATACTAGATGCAGCAGCGAGTTTAGGGCCAGGAAAGTGCGCCAATGGATGGAGATAGAGTCGATAGAATACGGTGCATACTTGGTACGTTATACCAAGAGAAAGGACGGAGAGTAGAACTGTGGACAACGCGTCGGCGGGGAGAGAAGACGGCCACATAGCAAGGGAAGCACAGGCTGCCGGCAGCGTTCCATTTTCCTTTTGAACTTGACAGTCTAAAGCCTCCGTCAAGTCAGACTCCTTCCCATTCGTCTTTACGCCTAGCAAAAGAATCTCCAATCCCTGTGCGAATAGATAGTCGAATAAATGATTGGTTTGGAGACGGTCCGAATCCCGTTGATTGATTGATGGGATTATGTAACTCTTAAACCTTATTCTTTTGCTAAGGCGTAAAGACGACTGGCATAACTTGCAGGTAGTTGTTTGTTTGGCTGCGCCCTCCGCAACCATCCCGTGCGGAACCCAGTTGGAAGCTCAGCGCTCAGCATCGACGAGAGCTCGAGACGACGAGACATGTTGGCAACAGCATTTTTGTTGGTATATATATGATTATTGATATGGACAAGCATGTCTGAGATGAGATGGCAACAAGGCTGGTTTGTAAGAACTTCGTAGTGTGGCGCTACAATACTGCAACACTTCTGTTATTCCGCAGCCGGTGCCGGCATTCCTCAGTGGCACTATGCCATGTACCAACTTCCTACTCTATGACCCTGTCAAGGCTGCTCCTCGAGGCCTCAAGCAAAATCAAGCTGCCAAAAGGACGGTTGTACACCCGACTTGTCCCTTGCACCCAGTTGCAGGAAAGTGCAACGATGGATCACAGTGAATAATGTTTTTCAACTTGTTTTTCAAAGTTCAGCAGGTAGTTTCAGAAGGTAGCATGTTTTATTGGCTCATTAAAGGCTCGTCGTGAAGCAAGTGAGTACTACACAAGGCAGAGGCAAGGCCACAGCCAAACAAACAGATCGGGCAAGTTATGCCAGTCGTCTTTACGCCTTAGCAAAAGAATAAGGTTTAAGAGTTACATAATCCCATCAATCAATCAACGGGATTCGGACCGTCTCCAAACCAATCATTTATTCGACTATCTATTCGCACAGGGATTGGAGATTCTTTTGCTAGGCGTAAAGACGAATGGGAAGGAGTCTGCCGTCAAGTTGAATACATCAAGGGTTTGCGGGGTTGAGAAGGTCCTGCCTAACACGGTCAAGCAAAGGCCTAAAATAAATTTCAGCGACTTCTTTTCTGCTCTTGCTCAAGCCTCAAGTCCTCCAGGTGAGTATCTTGTCTCCTAGTTGTCCATCGTTCATGATGCTATTTTGTAATTTGCGTTCGAGTGCTGCCGGTCTCATACCAAAGGGACCACCCGCCAGTGCGTCCTGGGACAGGCAGCTTGAGACAATATACTTTTTCCTGAAATTATCACCTTTTTCGTCAACGTCGCGCTTACACATCTCCTTAGAATCCCAAGGCGATATTCATCCCTAGTTGTGACCGATTTGTGTTCGTGATTGCGTCGTGTTTGTATCTTGTTGAATTAGTAACAGCCTCAATTACTTGTTATTCTCTTACCATGATGTCCGAAGCCGAAACATCTTCCTCCCTATCCGTAGCGGCTCCAAACGACGCTACGCAGACGCCTCCCGCCCCGACACCAACAGAGCAATCATTCAAGGTCTACAAGCCATCAGATGACACTTCAGCCGCGCCTGCACGTACGTGGCCCATCCTCAATCAGCATCCGAAGTGACCAACAGAGCTACAGCCTTGCCCGATGAATACTTTACGCCGACTGCCGCTGATCTGAAGGCCGCTCAAACGCAACTGGCTGCCCGGACACAAGCTCTAACGAATGCCCCTCTCAAATTGAAAGCCACAAGAGAGGCGGAGGAAAAGGCGAAGCAGGATCGATGGCCTACAGTGCGTGTTCTCTGCCTTCAACGAACTCAATGTTGACAACAACGTAGACAACAATTCGGATACGGTTCACGGATAGGACTCAACTCGAGAAGACCTTCCCATCCACAAACAAGATCAGAGCCGTTTACGCATTCGTTAGAGAACTACTGCGAGAAGATGTGAAGCCGATCAAATTCGTCCTCTGTAAAGTCATATCACGATCCCTTTCACAAGTTGACTCACTTGAACCACAGACCAACCTCCGAAACGCGACTTGAAAGTGTCGGATCCCAAAGTGCGCGATCAAACCCTCGCTCAACTGCAACTGGCACCTTCTTCTGTCCTCCTTCTACGATTTGACGACGAATCACTAAACAGTCAGTTCGCGTTCATCATTTTATTATGGACTGTCTAACAACGTTGTAGTGTCAACCGTGCCAGCACCTCTCATAGGCACAGTATTGTCACAGGCCATCGATATGCCGAAGCCTCCTCCAATAGAAGATAAACCACCATCTCAAGCGAGTTCTTCGAATAACTCGAAGCCATCATTAGGCTCCTCAGTCGAGAAGAAGATTCCCAAGTGGTTCAAGGCAGGTCTGAGTATGTGTCCACTTCTATCAAGTCTATTCCTGCTCTCACAGTTCACAGAGAAATAGACAGGCGGCTCAATATATACAGCATATAATACACTACCCCGATGTACCAACAGAATGGCGTATACCGAATTTATGGTATCATTTTTGGTTAGATCCCACCGCTAGTCAAGATTGTGCCACTTATGCTCAATCTTAAGTTAATTTAGATGAGTCTAGGAAACGCGCCGAACGTGTTCCTGCCGCTTGCCTGGCTGATATCACCCCTTCTCCAAAAAATAACGCCATAGTGCACTAGACCCAGTGACGATACAGGAGTGATGCAAAAGCGTCTTCCGATGTCCGTGAGGCGTTCATCTAGTGAGCCGTCTCTTTCAGATCTCACATCGTCCTGAAGGATCACTGCTACGTGTGCAGGGGATATATTCCACATACAACATCGATAAATCAGTACACAGGGAATGTTGCGTCTATGGTCTTCGACCATGCACGAAGACCACCGACGACGTCTTTGATAATGGCATTAGGGTCGTTCCGAACTGAACGCAAGGCGTCAGCGCCTATCTGAGAATCGTTCCCCAATCGACAGACAACATACGTGTCGCCGGTGGGCGGTAAATGAGATAGCGGATCTGCAGCGAGCTCCTTCAAAGGAATGTCTAGACCGCATCAGATTGAACACGAAGTCCAAAGTCTGCCATGCAAACTCACTGATAGATCCTGGAAGAGCACAGATACCAAATTCAGTCCGAGGTCGAACATCGATGATGTTAATTGGCCCTTTGACAGCATTCTTAAAGTCATGAACGGATATCCGCGTCAACTCTGTGCCCGCTGACAGCCCTCTGCTCACCCAGTCTGGCGTTGGGCCTCCACAGAATTGGACATAATCGATATCCTTGATAAAACCAACCTTCTGACCGTCCATCCCGCAGGCGGGACAGCTTTCTTTACGCGTCCTGAGTTTTATGCTACGGAACATGGGTACGCCCAGTGCCGAGAAGATGAGCATGGATGGCTTCTCGTCGCGTTGGAGGCCAGTCGCGATTTTAATAGCTTCTAGAGCTTGCATATTGCCGATGACGCCAGTTACAGCGCCCAGGATACCAGTCTCCTCGCATGTACCGACAGTTTCGGGAGCAGATGGCGTTGGGAAGAGGCATCGGTAACACGGTGTAGAAGGGGTGAGGTTGTATACGCAGAGCTGGCCTTCGAACTTTTGAGCTGCGCCGCTGACAAGAGGCTTCCCTAGCGCGACTGCTGTGTCCGAAAGAAGATAACGCGTGGGTGCATTATCTGTACAGTCAAGGATGATATCGTAGGGCCTGAGGAGAGACAAAGCGTTTTGAGGGGTGAGCGCTTCAGTGATCACATCCAGAGTTAGATGAGAGTTTAGTCTACAAGAAGTTCAAGTTCAATTTGTTTGAGACTTCTGGAGTATCATACCGTCGCAAGGCTTGCGCTGCAGATTCGGCTTTGGGCGTGCCAACGGTTGACTCGTTGTGGAGGATCTGCCGTTGTAGATTGGAAACTTCAACCGTGTCATGGTCGATGATGCCTATTCTGCCTGTCTGGGATGAGAAAATATCGCACAAGCCGCATCGGATCTACCGCACCAAACCCAGCAGCGCCTAGATACTGCAAGGCTGGGCAGCCCAGGCCGCCAGCACCGACAACGACGACGGAAGAATTCTGTAATTTGAGCTGTCCTATCCTTGGTCGCGGTCAGATCCAAGTCTACAGTAAAAACACGTTCAACACCTTCAAGACCAAAGCCATCGAGGATCATCTGTCTGCCATAGCGTCTGTAGTCGTCGAGTGGAAGCTGGCCCTGCATGACGTGCAAAGACAAAGGCGCGATCACTGTTTGTTCTTCTACTTCCTGCCAACATGGATCCGACTGGGAACATGCCAGACGCTCAAGATTCCGCGACCAGCGGTCTGCCGCCACCACCACTTGATGAGGCGAATCTCAACGCCCCGTTTCTGCTCTCTGGCAAGCCAAGCACGACTGCTCTCAACGCGCCGGTATTGACGAGATCACAGCCGTCAAACACCCGCCTACTCTACCATGGCCGGACATCTCTGGACGCGCCAACTGGTCCGTGTCGTCTGCCAAATTCGGCTTTGGCGTCGAATGTCTACGTGACGGAGACCCAGACACTTTCTGGCAGTATGTATACCTTTGTTCAAACCTGAGTGGCTAACACAACTGTAGCACAGCTCGGATGGGCCACAACCGCACTTTATAACAATCGAGTTTCCGCGAAAGGTTCCTGTCCAGGTATTGTTTTGGTCTAAAGAGTGTTCATACTTATACCAGTATTGATATTGCCTTATACTAGAAATTAAGTATCTATCTGAGCCATCCTCAAGATGATTCTTATACACCTTCGACGCTTGCCATCCGTGCTGGAACAGGCGCTAGTGACTTGCAGGACGTGCGAATAATAACTCTTGAAAAGCCGGATGGGTGGATAACATTCGACGTCTCCTCAGAACCGAATGAGGATGGGGATGGCCTGTAAGATCGCGTGGTTTCTCTTTCCTTGTTAACGTCTTGCAGCAAACCCGTCAATGCCTACGTTCTGCAAATCATCGTGATGTCGAATCATCAGAGCGGCAAAGACACGCATGTCCGCGGCTTACGCGTCTTGGGTCCTATGGAGTTCGTCTCATGCTCTTTGTCGCTTTCCCAGCATCTGATGCATCGTGTGCAGAGAAACCGATCCTCTCGAAGAAGATGTCTTCACTTTCAAGTCGTCAGATTACCTCATGTATACGGGCATTCGGTGATATTCGAGGACTCGCAGATATTTATACATATTGTACAATAATTCAAGCCTTCGACGAGTGGGGAGCAATGTACACGCTGATATAAATAAGTACCAGAATACGGAGAACTAGGAAACCAATGGAGCCCAACAGACTTCTAACTCTCCTCCGGGAACCGTTACTCGTAAGATGTTGACTTAAGTCACGGAGGCACATCAGCATTGCCTTTTGTTCAGTTCGTTGAGCGCCTTGTCATGAATACGGTGTTTTTTTGCCTCTTGTGCAATATAACGGGCTTCGTTCTCTGCATCTGCTTGCGGGCGTCCAGGAAGTAGAGTCCGAACTCCTTGGGGGGAAGTGGTTTCTGAGTCGACGCCTCGGCAACATAATAGCCGCTAGTTAGATATTCAAAAGGATTGGATAGCTCAGAGTCAGCGCTGTACACATCCGTTTGAGCGCTCGTGACTTCATCATAGCCAGACTGCGTGTCGAAATCATACATGCACATAAAGATAAATACAATATACACATGAGAGGAAAATGTCTAGGGGAAATTGCGCAAGTCTAAGCCTGACCGCCTCTTTTCCTCTTTCCTGCAACAACCTTCCAATTTTGGCTCTCTTCGGTCGGTGACGGTGGCTCATCCAAGTCGGACTCCTCGTCTTCATCTTCAAAGACGGGCGGTACATACGCCTCACTGTCCGGGTCCGTACCCGTCCGAGGCCTTTTGTTCGGACCAGCCCCCGCCGAACGATGCTTCGAGTGTCCCGCGGCCTGCTGAGCCCTGTGCCTCGCCTCCTGGTCAGTGTACCAGATCGGCAGCGCTTTATCAGTCTTCCCCTTCATCTGCTCGTACGTGTCCATAAAGTAAAAGTGGATGTCCTCATAATACTCGTGCAGAAACACTTCACGGTCCCAGTGCGTCGCATGTGGAGACTCGGGGAGAAGTGGTTTCGACGATTCCACCGCACCGTAACAGCCAACCAGACATTGAAAGGATTCCAAGGCTTTGGGAAGCTTGGAGTCCGCGCCATGCACCGCCGTAAGAGCGGCGATGATTTCGTTATAGCGAGGATTCGCGTCTTTCCGGAAAGCTTGCATGAACAATAGACGGTCGATGGATCCACGGAGGGAGCCGTCCAGCAGCGTCTGGTGGAGGGTTAAGAGATGTGTACGGTGCCGTTCGCACTCCGCCGGCGTG
>QLPD01002221.1:0-14789 GCA_003314085.1 Hymenopellis raphanipes
ATTTGATGCCGTACCGTGTCCATCGGGGAACGGCGTTCGCGTCCGGGTAGTGGAGACTGCCACTCCCACCGCATCGTCCTCATCCACTCCATCGCTCTCATACTCAACCTCCACATCTTCCTCTTCATCCCCTTACTCCACTTCCCCCACTTCCTCTTCGTACATCGCACCCCTCTACGACCCCTTCCTTCTCAGTGAGCCGCAGGACGACTTGGATTTCGCATTCCAGGACACGACATATCAGAGCGAGAGGAAGAGAGTTAGAATAGCGAAAGACGGAGACGAGTGGGTGGTGAGGATGTGTTGATGCGCACCTCTTCCAAAAAGTACCCATTTATTTAACGTATTGTGTACGACTAACAGCGTGTTGTATGTATTATGCTATTGTACTATTAATCTACGGATTTTTTCACGTCTTCGCCGTGGGGGGCCTTTACTCTGGCATGCTGACGACCTGGAAATATCAAACACGAAGCAAAGTTTCACGAGTACGCCGAATATATATATACACCACTACTCATCAAACACACGTGTATTTCGCAGAAGAGGATTATTATAATATGTAGCCAAATCCGTCCTGATGCGGAGAAAGCTCGGGCGCGTAAAGAGGCGCTGCTGAGACAGATATATAGCGCACAGGAATGATTCTACGAAAGAACCGAGACTTTGGTCTAGCACGTTGAACGGTGAACCATTCGGACTGTCATTGGATTAAACCTCTGAACCGATGAGCTTCACGTTCTAGACTTCCAAATCACGCAGACTCCTCTCTCACATCCTCTCATATTCTGGTGAGAGGAAGAGCACTCCAAGCACACGGGAGGTCAGGTCAACCAGAAGGAAGATGCCCAGAGTAGTATTGTCGACTCGGCCACCTATGCACGACGAGATCGCCTTGAGGGCATCCTGGTAGCGTGCGGTTGCTAAGTTCGACAGTACACAAGCCAGATGCAATAAGACAGAGTCGAGGAGGTGGACTCAGCTGAGAATCACGAATTGTCCCATGTTATAGTTTCCTGAGTCGTAAGTTACATAAGAGCATAGTCAAGTTTGACGCGCATAAGCTCTGGTTATAGAGCTCGCGCGTCATACCGTGGGCGGTCAAGCGAATTACTCCTCACCCACTAGGACGAACAGAATATAACAGTGTAAGAGGAAAAACCCAAGAGCAGCAATGGGCGTTATGGGTGGTGCCAATCATTATTAGCTCGACGAGCGGGATAGAAACCAAGGAGGCGATGGGGAAAGGTCTGGAAAAGGTGAAGTCTGGCTTGACGGTGGCGGCGAATGGGAGACCATATAGCGTGGGAAATGACGCGCTGAAAAGACTTGGCAAACATTGACACTTAATGCCTGCTTAATGCTGAACCATTTGGTGACCACGACTCTCTCGATAAACGCTGTCCATTCCGTGTTTCTCGGAATCATTCGCGCGTCTTCCTATCTAGGGATGTGTCGTATAAAGTTCAGCATCGGCAAGTCGTGGCCTGCGAGAGAAGGATGATGACCTGTGACGGCATGCGCTCTAATTTGAACTGCTACCCATCTCTCATCGTACAGTGAACTAGCGTCGACTATACGCTTGTAACTCGAATAACTCTCCTCCTCTGCTACCTACCTACAGCCTCAATCAGGGCATCCCGATCATGAGCACAGTACCGACGAGTCCTGCCCAGCTCCCACAGAGTACGTGCGCGTTCTTTCTCTCGTGTACGTTTCGTTGATCCTAGACGCCTTTTCAGGACCATCGACTTATCCACCTACTTCCGTTGCCTCCATTCAACCTACAAATTGTTACCAAATGACGATCGCGTCCAGTCTCTCCGCACAGCCACAGTGCATCTTGCTCAGCAATCCAATATTCCAATGCCCCTTCCTTCCGCACTCGCTACTGCTCGTATCATCTATGATCTTGATAGCATTCCCTACCCCGAGAGTGTTAAGACACCCAGCGCCGAGCTTAATATCGGCGCGAAAGACGGCAAGTTCAGGTATATACTCTTCCCAGAGAGTCATGGCAGCGATAACATTCAGTCCATAGATATGACCGTGAGTTCTTGCTGCAATTCATGTCCATACGTAAGGAAAAGCCCGACATGCTTCCTCCTCTCGAATCCATCGGTCTTGAGCCGTACGACCCTCGCCTGCCCTGGTGCGACGGACGGGGGATCCGGAAATCCCACAACGTCTCCGCACCTCATCGTCAAACTCCCGTTCGTGGTTTTCCTCCCGCCTCGCTCGAACCCGTTTCGCCCCTACATGCTACCGCGCCCGACTCGCCAGAGTTCGTTGATCGCAAGGTCGCTGGCCTTCTCAACAAACTCACCTTGGAGAATTTCGATTCAATTTCTGATGAGATCATTGCATGGGTGAATAAATCGGAAGACGGCCCCGTCCTCAGCCAGGTCGTTCGTCTTGCAGTTGAGAGCTCCACCAAGGAAGCTGCTTGGTCTGAAATGTACGTGCGGTTGTGTCGGAAGATGATGGAACAGATTAGCAACCGGGTACAAGACGACGGGATAAAGAGGCAAGGTGGCGCACCCCTCACCGGCGGCCACCTCTTCCGCAAGTACTTGCTGAACCGGTGTCGGGAGGACTTCGAGCGCGGGTGGGACGCCAAAGAACTTATCGCAGCGGAGAAGGCGGGCTACGATGAAAGCATCAACTACGCTGGTCAAAAGGCTCAGCGTCAAGGCCTTGGTTTCATCAAGTTCGTTGGAGAACTGTTCAAGCTCCAGATGTTGACAGAGCGTATCATGCACGAGTATGTCAAGAAGCTCCTTGAAAATGTCCATAACCCTGAAGAGGAGGAGATCGAATCGCTCTGCACGCTTATGACCACGGTTGGAGAAACGCTGGACACAAAGAAGGCTCGGGCTCACGGACGTGTATTTCTCGTGCGTGAAGGATTTGAGCAAGAGCAGTATTGTCAGCTCTCGGATGCAGTTCATGCTGCAGGTGAGACCATACTTGTGGAGAGTCGCTTTTTTGAACCTCGTTGTCATTCTTCAGGACGTCATCGAGCTGAGGGAGCGTAGTTGGGTTCCCCGACATCTGGTCGAGGTTCCTAAGTATGACAATCGCGCAAATCTGGTTTTAATTTAGACTGCGAAGGAAGACTCTTATCTAGGGTACAATCAACGTAGAAAGGTTGCCAGGTGGTCTAAATCCTGCACGCCTAATGAATCGGAGCCGATCGAGTCGAACGACGCGGACGCACGGCTTGTGGAGATTTCTTCGCGCGCGCGATGTCGAAGGGTTCGTGCTCCCCAACAGCGTTCGAGGAGGGCATAGCGCCTACAGCCCTATTCCTTGATGATATTGTCAGTGACGCGCCGAGATCCTGATTTATTAGCGATTATGATGAAGGGCGTTGGCTTTTGCTGCGAATAAGATTCAAAGAAACATTGCTCCAAGCTTTCCCCACCGCTATGGCCACGATCTTCCATTTCCATCCCGTAGAGAGTTGGGTGTTGTTGCTGTCTGTCTATGGAGAGAGAGACATTTGAGCGGGACAAGCCATTGATGAATAACCCAGTTTAAGAATGATGATACAACTCCTGCTTTAAATAAACAGGCTGCCCGAAATTTAACGTGTTCAGTGCAGAATCCAGCTGCACGCGCATGATGGTCTCGATGCGAAGGTCCTGAGTCCATTCGAAAACGTGTCCTGTTACTATCAGCCCTCCATCCGCATTTTCTTTGGTGGCCGCATGTCAAAATCTATGGACCTCTTGGTATCCTCGGCACGAAGAAAGTACGCATCGTCTCCTTCGTTTCCGCTGAGAGGGATCGGAACCATGAGAGATGAAGGGGGAGATAGTGGAGAAGGTCGCAAAGAATTACGCGGGCTGCCACCGTTGCGATTGTTGATATAATTGCACGGTAGACTACGCCGCACGCAACTCGAGCATGCAGGATGTCCACTATCGCATTTCGTTTTACGAGCTGTCAAAGATAATCAGTAACAAAGATCGGATCGAAAACAGTCGTTCGTACCTCGACAGAAATTGCAAGCAACGACTTTCGGACCAGATCTAGAAGGTTGACGATTCCTACCAGGTGCCATCGGGGCACGTTTACGTTGGATAACGGTATGAGGATCAACAACAGGCAGAATCGACGGTAGTGGGGGGGCAGACATAGGAAGAGGTGGCCAGGGTGATCGGTCAGGTCGTGACAAGGTAGCTATCTGAGGTAGCTCATTATTTGGGAAGCAACGCGAATGGGAGTGTCCAAACGAAGATGTTGAAGGTTCTGTTGAGAGTCTCATGGGCATCGGCATCATCCGACCAGCGTTCGAAGTTCGGCGATATATCGGCATGGAAGGCGACACTGGCGTCGTGTTGGGCTCTTCGTCCCCACTCTCACTTGCACTGTCATCTCGATGGGCTCGGACGCCACCACGGCGTTTGCTTTGAGACATGTAGTCGCACCGGTTTTGGCGCTTCACGCATTGACTGCAGGCGGGACGACCACCATCACACTTGAGCTTCCGTGCTAGTAAAGAGGTGATGTTAAAATCTGGTAACTGTATAATCGATGCTGAAACTCACATCGACAAAAGTCGCATGCGGCGGTTATCTCTTTGTTACGCTGTTTCCCTTCTAATGCGATCAATGAAATGATTGAACAATGGTAAATCTCACGTACTGGTCAAACCTTTCGTGGACGAGCTAACAGAGATGTCATACGTTGGTCGAGAAAGGGAGACGGTGTGTATGTCCCTTCCCGCAGACATTTCACGAGAGACAGGTACTGATGGATTTCGGCTGATTGAAGAATGAGGATCGGCTCTATCTATGGCTGGCACAGGTCGCAAAGATAAACCGCCGGGATGATGGATGTCTTGAAGATGTCCAGACGCCGAATGAGGCGGCGGGTGTTGCTCAGCATGATTCTGTTGGAGTGTATTGAATGCAAGTCTGGCGGCTAAATGGTGCTCAAGATATTCCGAATGGAGAGTCCGCAGAGCGCCAAGGATGCTCTCTGCTGACGGTCGGTCTTTGGGGATTGGCGCGAGACAAGGCATGACGACAGCATCCCATAAATCAGACGGTAGCATGTCAGAGGGTGGCTGCAGCGGGGGTTTTTTCGAGACAATATGGTGGATTACAGCGCCCTCTGTCCGCAGATTGGAGTAAGGTGGCTTTCCCGTATAAATCTGTGGAAATCTTAGAGAAATGTGATATATCACTTCAAGTGAGACTTACCTCTATGAGGGTGCAGCCAAACGAATAGACGTCTAGCTCTCGCATAAGGTATGGATCGAACTCTGATTCTTCTATCAGCTCTGGCGGAAGCCATCGAATATTGCCTTGATTGCGCATAGATGTCCCGGGTATTTCAGTCTCAACCATCAGACTTATGCCGAAGTCTGTCAGATAACATCGAAAATCATCTCCAACCAGAATGTTTGCCTATTCATGCATGAGTTGTTCATCACATTGGAATCAGTGGTGAATGACCAACATACACCACGAATGTCTTTGTGTATGATACAAGGATCAAGGCTATGCAAATACTGCATTCCAGCAGCAACATCCCAAACCTGCAGGGATTTCAGCATAAACTTTAAATGGCTGAGAGACTATCTCACGCATCCACGGCGATCATGTAATGGATTGGTTTCCAAAAATTTCAAGATGTTACCATTTCCCATCCATGGCGAAATCAAGCAGAGACGAGAAGGAAAAACTTCGGTGCTCACACCGTAGCATGGAAGAACATTGTCATGGCGTAACTGGCTCCAGATCATGGCTTCATGGCAAAAGGCCTGAGAAATTTCAATGAATAAGTAGCACTGATCTATCTCTCCACTACCTTCATCACACGTTCCGTGCGTAGCTGTCCTAGATTCTGAATTCGCAAGATCTTCAAGCAGACAGCACCGCGTCCTTGCATTGTACCACGGCAGATATCCTGTAGGTGCACTTTATTAGTTTGGGCACATTCCAGAGCGTGATAACCGACAGAAAAAGCACCGCCTGCATGAATAACATTATCATGCTCAAGGCGGGCCGAGGGGATATAAAACTGGGACGGGATGATGCTATACTTCTTGCTTAATGCACGCAAACATTTAATGCATGTCCTCCGGTAGTTGAGGTTCCCTGAATGAGCTCGGTCGAGCTCCTGTGTAATAAGTCAGCTCCAACCAACAAGTCGTGAGATTACTGCATACATATTGCAACATGTCCAGGACCGCAACAGCTAAGGCTTCAGGTACACCTTCAATGCCCCTCCACGGTGCTTCTTGCCGAAGGAGACCACAAATTATCCAGGTGTCTGCCGTGACCAATTGATCCCAAGTCTGAGCTGCGGCTGCCATGCCAAAAGCAGACAGTATTCGGTGGACCATCTCGTCGTCACACTCGAAGCGAGCTACGAGTCGTAGTGCACTCCGTTCTTGAGTATTCAATATCGTCAAGTCCAAGAGGAGCAACCTAGATAGCAGCTTGGCAACTTGATCAGGGAACAAGACTGCTTGTTGGGTGGATATGATCGTCCTCGCTTCTATAAGATCTGTCCTGAAGACAGATAAAGCCTGTTCCGCGAGCTTCTTGTGTCGTGCGGATACCAGTGACGAGGCAAGCACAAGACGTTCAACAGGGTTGAGGCTCATGCATTTTAGGAAGAGAGGTAAGTCGAAGTGTAAAAAAATATCGCCCTCCCCTTTGTCTATGCTATCGCAGAATTCGAAAAGATCTGCAAGGAGAGGATCTCGTGCCAGGCGCTTGGTTTCCTGCTGCAGAAGACGGGAAACGAGCGAAGCATCATAATTGAAGGTGCACTGGTCGATTAGACCGCGAAAGAAGTGCATGTAAAAGACTGGGTCATGCTGCTCTACAAGCTAGGATATTCAAATTCATAGATACGGACAGGCACGACGAGGGGCACATACTGAGCGAATCTCTATTTGCTTCCCCCCCCAGTTTTCTTTGGGAGTTGAAAGAATAACTTCAATTAAGGCCTGGATGGTACCGGGACCCTTGCTGTTCGGAGCGTTGACATCAGGTTTGGTGCTGGCGATATTCCCCACTGGCGAATCCGGCATGAATGGATCTGACTGCGCCGTTGGCGAGCTTGCTCGCGTTTATTCGGTCTGAGTCGGAAGGGAATGACAGAAGAATAAAGAACTAGAGCAACGCGCGAGCTCTATATCAAGGTGGAGGTGTAGAGCATTGAAGGCTGTTCAGTGTCAGTTAACTTCACTTCGGCATCACACGTGGACCGATTACATGTACGTGGGAGAGCGTCGAATTATAATTCGTCTGAAAACTCCTTGATGCCATTACCACCACCCAGTACTACATTGAGACTCTGTTTACCTTAAAAAAGCGCCGGTTACGCGTAAAGACGCAACCTAACAAACAGCGGAGACCAGAGAGAGCAGGTAGGGAATGGCGGGACACTCTCGGCCTAACAACTTTACACCCGACGCGTCGACAACTACGGCGATTGAACGCCAAGTCGGCGTACATATTCACTAGCATGCTACCGGATGTGAATCGAGTCCAAGGTCCCCTATATCATTTTCTCTGTCCCTCACAAATCTCACTTCATCCCCTTAGTCAAACTTGAGGGACGTGTTGTAAATGTACTTTAGAATTCAAGTATGATCATGACCCGGATATAAATCGTTCTTGCATTATGCTGATTATCCTCGCAGGTACCTAGCACACTCGCCAGAACGCTTCTCATGCCGTTAAGTAATTAGAGAGAAATAATCACCGAGAACGCCGACAATGACGCCACAGTGAGACCGATGTGTGGACTGTCCATCATCACCGTTCGATAGAAGCTTGATTCAATGTACAGGTGCTTCATACTTACTCTTATACCTCCACACCGTCTCAAAGGCAGCACTTAGCTAACTGGAGCCTTCATCAGCGCTTTCTTAACAATGGGTACCGTAATGTCCATGTACGCTGCCAACTGGCCTCCCAAAGCAAAGTGGTCTGTCAGCGACATCCCCGACTTGTCTGGCAAAGTGATCATTGTCACCGGCGCGTCTCTTCCCTACATACATCGACTCAACATGCTAATCCGCAACTCACTCTAGGAGGAAACAGCGGCATCGGGCAAGAGACCGTCAAAGCGCTGCTCTCCAAAAACGCCAAGGTGTACATCGCCTCTCACAACAAGGCTCGCGTCCAGGCACTCAAAGGCAACGACTCGGAGGCGCTTTTCATCGACCTCGACCTCGCGAGTCTCAGTTCTGTCAAGGCTGCCGCTGAGGCATTTCAAAAGCTCGAGAGCAAGCTCGATGTCCTGATTAACAATGCGTACGCGTTTATAATTCACCGCGACGCGTTGTCTCACCTTTAAGCAGTGGAGTAATGATCCCTGATCCTAAAGCACTCACCGCTGAAGGTTATGACCTTCAATTCGGCGTCAACGTCGTAGGAAAGTGGGTCGTACCGCTAATGACTGTCCACCTGATGTGCCACTTTCTATAGGACCCTACTACTTCACTCGCCTTCTTTTACCTCAACTTGAGGCTGCTGGTTCATCCCGCGTCGTCACAATCACCTCACATGGGCATATTCTCGTCAACGGCATAAACTGGAACACCAATATGGACGGTCCTGAACGACAGAATACGAAGCCGTTAGATCTATACAACCAGAGCAAGTTCGTGAGTGACTGTCGCTTCGTAAAGTTTCTTCCCTTAAATAATGAACAGGCTAACATAGTCGTTTCCAACGAGTTCGCGAGGCGGTACGGTGACAAGGGCATTGTCTCCACGTCAGTCCACCCAGGTGTGTCCTGATTCCCGCCTACTATTCTCCCCGTCAAGCTAAACTTAACGTAGGTCTGATCGTCACCAACCTCGGGCGAACAATGTCGCCTACCATTGTGAAGATAATAGTACGTGCCCTGCAACCGACCCGCGCCAACGCGTTGATTCGTCGTGTAGCACTACTTCTCGTATAACGCGGCGCAGGGAGCGTTGACTCCGCTCTGGGCTGCAACTTCCCCAGAGACGGCTGATGCGAATGGGAAGGTCGGTTCTTTGCTTGTCAGCTATCAACTCACTAAGTTGTGAAGTACCTTGTACCGTGGGCACGCATCGGGAGTCCTCATGCAGGAACATCCGACCCCGAACTTGGAACGAAGCTTTGGACGTGGTTAGAGGAACATACCAAGGATGTCAGGTGAGCTTGTGGTATCAGACGGCGTCTTTTCACTTCGTAGTGGCTGGCCGAATGGCACGCTTCTTCTGTGTCGCATCGAGATAACCTCCAGCTGTTAAACATCCAGTCCATAACGTCTGTCTGGATTAGAAGATAATCAATAGCGATTGTATCTCAATCATACTCCCGTTTCGACAACTCGAATAGCTTCCCCATGACATCCTTCGGCTCAGCCCTCAAGCCACTGTGAACGAGCTGATTCGTAACATACTGTTCCGTGTTCTTGATCTTCGCCGCCGTGTCTTGCGCCAGGTCAAAGTCGACGTACATGTCATCGAAATATCTTGAAACCTCCAATGAGTTTACTACAAAGACAGAAGAGAAATACATACGACACACTAGACACTTTCACCTCATTATTCTTTAATTGCTCCAAGTCAAAGAGGGGTCCCCATCCATCATAGTGGGCAAGTATCTCGGCAGCGCCTTTCAGTGGTCGGAGGTTGGCGTAGTCGGAGAACATGCTTGGGAATATCTGTAAGTGCTAATGAGAAGAACGACTCTTGATATCGGCTTTCGATACAAACCATTTCTCCAGTAAAGAAGATGGGTTCGGTATCGGCTAGGTTCTTAACAAGGGACCAAGAGAATTGCGGATAAGTGTTGAGCGTTCGGAATGCCGACCATTTGGACGCTTGGCTAGGCCAGGAGGTCAGAACTTGACAAATTGAGGAATAATACAATGCACCCTTGACAATATATAGGTTCATGCAAGATGCTGAAAATGGGGCTCCCATCGAAAGACTGGGATAGCTCGATAAGCTGGATCGTCTTGTATGTTAGCTTCCCAAACAATTCGAGGTCTTTGGATGCCCTAAAGACAAGTTCTACACGGCGTGAGGTTAAATAGAGGATGGAACAAGAAGATGACGTACGGTGAACGCGGTCGATGCCATCTGCAAGAAGACTGAGCTCAAACAAGATGGAAGCAGGAAGGAACGTACTATGCATTCCAAAGTCCATTCCGAGATGTTGCCAACGATTAGGCGACAACCGACCGCCGTTGGTTACCTTGACCTCGTTCGCTTCGAGGTACGACATGATATCCCGGACCTAGAATGCGTGAGGAAGAGTATTTCGATGAAGGATGGAGCTTACGCGCTTGATATCTTGAGGATACTTGTCATAGTAGATCTTGTTCCGCTTAATCACTCTATCTTCACAAGCATAAGCTTTAGTACTTTGTAGGAGAAACGATGACTGACGAACGGTAGCAGCATACACAGGATCGGGATGGGACACCAGTGGCGCTAGTCCTCCAGTAGTGAAGACCTCTTTCAGACCTTCGCTGTGGAACGACAAATAGGTTATCGCGCAAAATCCTCCAAAGCTCTGCCCAAGGATGGTCCATTTGCGGTCTTCCGGGTTGGGCTTGTGGCCGAGGAGGATGGAGCGGATGGCTTCACAGTCTTTCACTGTGCGAGTTGAGCACGGCGACACCAGTGGTAACGGGAGGGCTGACCTATGGAATCGGCGCGGAAGAGTTTGAGATAATCCGCAATGTCCTGATCTGTTTTGAGCCTCGCGGGGAGGCTTTCGGGCGAGATGTGGGTACTAAGGCCTGTTCCCCGAGGATCCAGCCAGAGTGTCTGGAAACATAATGAGTTGGACGAAGGATCGGTGACGATATAACCAGACCTGGTATCCTCGCGAATGGATCTGCATTTCAATCTTGTCAGGAAGAGCTCATTATAAAGCGGTACGAGCAAACAGTACCTCGGCCGCGTATCCATGTATGTCGGCCAAAGGGACCTCATGTCCGGGACCGCCTGACTGGCGCGTTGAAGAATATACAGAATAGATACAGAGGAAGCCCACCTTGCAAGTACAATACTTCATGCATTTTGACGTGTCAAAGGGAAAGATCTTGTACAGTAGGCAACTATACTGACAGATTGGCAGTTTATCCTCTTCCTCGGGAGTCTTGGCCTTGTCCTTTGGGATCATACTACGCGCAAAGACGCGTATTGTTTCGCCCTCAGGCTTCGAGTAATCCAGCGGCAAATCGAAAAATCTCTCCACCACCTTGATACCGCCTACACCAGTCAACAAGAGACTTATCAATCAATCAAAGATAAGCCAACCTTTAAGCGAATACGTCTCGAGAGCTTGTGCATCGTATTTCAGCGTCGCCATCTGTGTCATGGTTGCTCGGAAGGGATATCTGCTCCTGGTGGCAGGAAGAAAACAGCCAGGCCGGAGCTGTCTCCGCAAGGCATGCGATAGCAGAGTTATCATCTGGTGATCATGAGCGTGGTAGGAAAGAGGCCGGCAGGGTCAGTCTGCAACCATCACCACCATGTCGCTGGAGCCGCCAATTTACTACTCCAAATCCGAGTTTATCGAGACAGTGCGGCCGCCTTGTTGATAGTCAACGCGTACGACGACCAATGCGCTCTTATAGGACACGGGAAACAAGGTGTCGCGTCGAGCGACGATTGCTGGGCCTCAGAATATCATCCTTGGTGGCAAGACCATCATTTCGAGCTCAGCGATTATTCGTGGCGATTTAAGGCGCTCTGGGCCAGGTCATGCTGTGGTGATATCGCTGGGAAGGTATTGCCTGGTTGGCGAGGGATGTGTTATGCGGTAAGTGGTCAAGTCTTTCATCGGTGGTCTTTATTAACTTGCATTTTCAGGCCTCCCTATAAAACTTACCGCGGCGCCTTCAATTACTACCCGATGAAGGTAGGCGACCATGTCCACATCGGTAAAGACACGGTCGTCGAGGCAGCGACAATAGGAAATCACGTTGAGATAGGCAAGGGTTGTGTTATTGCAAGTCTTTCGTCTTCTCCTACTTCTTTTGTCTCAACAGGCCTAGGGCAAGTTTGTGATAATCAAGGACTGTGCAAAGATTGCAGACAACACCGTCGTTCCCGCCAATACAGTCGTACCAGCACTTGCGCTATTCGCAGGATCTCCTGGTACCTCAAGCTCTTTTCACTACCAGTTACACACGGCTTACGTCGGTCTGATAGCTCAATTCGTTGAGGATTTACCCGAGTCGACGCAAGAGCTTGTGGAGAGCCACACGAAACAATATTACATGCGCTTCCAGCCGCTCGATACTGGTCGAGAACGACCCACATGACGACGTCGACACTTGGTACCTCTCTGACTTGACCTTACTGTATCATCACATCTCTGTATCTCCCAATGGGACAACCTTCGATCCTAATTCGTCTTGTTGCTGGTACCGAAGCTGACTGAATGCGCTCGCCTCGCTTGACGTTTATTCCCCAGACGGCTCTGTTCTTTGTTGAAATTCGAAAGAGTTCTGCTGTGCGATACCTTGGACACCTGTCATTCTCAGTCACATTAGATAAACATGACCGTCCTTGGTTGTTCTGCCTATTTATGTAGGCACAGCCTACCCATCCTCAAGCAACGTCGCCCTAGACGTCAGCAGATACTCCAACACCTCAGCGAGTTCGAGTTTGTTTGGCTTTCGTCTGAGATCATCTGCCCCTCTCGTATAGATAAGGTGTTGATGAAGTGCCTACATTAATCAAGTACCCGTTAATGCGACAGTGACATAGCGCAATGGATTTTGGTACAAACCTCAGCCCATTCACTCTCTTCGACGCCCTCCCTCTTCATACACTTCACAAGCGATGCTAGCATGAGCCTTTCGTGAACGTTAAGATCACGCAGGCACGCCGGAGTAGCGTCATTTTGCGTTGCCGTTCTCTTCTCGAGGTGTGTAGACTCAACAGTGAAATCGGAAACGGTTTTCGTGCGTTTCTTCGGCGACGCAGTGCTGCTGCACTCGGCTGCCTTTCGTTTCTGTGAAGTCGTATCTGGTTCCTCTTCCTCGTTTTCTTCTATCATGCCATCCTCTACTCTGCCGCCTGCTTCGTTAACGGCCGAATTCTCCTCTTCCCGGGCCCTGTGCGATTCCGCAAGCTTTTCCAACTCGCCGCCGCAGGGACGATCTGCATGCCCTTGGTTCACGCGTGCCTTCGATCGCGACTTGACCACGATCGCCCATGGTGCACCGGATATATCCAAGGCAGAATCGGTTTGCATCTTAGCGAGGGCATCCTTTCGATGAGCTTCCCAGGCAAAGTTATAGAACAGGCCACGTTGAGAATCCACTGCGGAACGGCATTGGAATCCGATAAATGGGTCGTCATCCACTAACCAGAGTTGAGAACTTCAATACTGGGATTTAGCAAGGACATACCTTCCTCATGCCCATCGCGTACCTGACAATGGCCTAGAATAGCATCGGGAGAGTCAAGTATCATGTTTCTTGTCGCAGAATAGTAAATTTCGTGCTACGACGCGTGAATTAGAAGTTGCGGCCATGCATAGAATGAAATCTCCCACCTCCTGATGTTCTCGTTTCACTCCGAACTTTGGCAACTGCTTCGGCCTCAGAAACCACTGAATGCGAATACGCATCCTCTTCGATAACGGGTCATCGTCCTCTTCGTTCAAGTCTGTCTCCCACAAACCCACAATGACCGCAACACTAGGGCGTGCTGTAGCCGCCCGAATGAGAACCGTGTCCCCAATGCAATACGTGTTTGTCGTCTCTGTCTTTGTTTCCGCCGCTCTTTTCTCACCAGGCGCGTTCTTCTTCACAGTCGTCGTCTTGGTTCGCTCGAAGGCGTCGTAGATGTAGGTACGTAACTTCGCCCGTTCTGCCTGGTCAAGGTTATTCCAGGAGTCGGCATCATCGTTGTACAGGTCAGTTGCTGGATCAATGGGACGTGTCCGGGCAGGATTTCTGGTCGACCAGGCTAGCTTGGTACTAGTACTGGCTGCCTTGGTAGCGATGACGGGCTGGCTACGCTTCGACCGTCGGGTGGGCATTTTCGGTTCAGCCGGGACCTTCTTAGTGGAGGTGGTGTCCATTGTTTTACGAGAGAGTAGAATACGGGAGTTAAACTTGTGTAGTGATGGTCAAAGTAGAAGACACGTTCAGTCCCACGCATATGATGCGGTGGTAGTAGTTGCGAGAAAGAAAAGCAAGATTTCATTATTATGTATAGTCATAGCTTCATATCCCCCAATATTAGAATACTTAGTACAGAGGCATTTTACTTTGTCACCGTGAGTTCTTCCATCTCACAGGGTATGATAGAACCCAGGTTGCCCTTGAATCGGCTCCTTCAACTTTCCTTCCCTCAGAAGTCTATTCAGCCTTGAGAAATGTATCATCGTGATGAGAACCGTGATGATGAGGACTATTTGAGTCCCTATTGTGACCCACAGCCCTGGAAGACTTGTTAATCCCAGGTGAATTCCATTGCTATTCGGAACTCACCAGGAACATATTTAGGGAAATCTTGTTCTCTGAAGACTGTCGAGGCAATAATACCACCAATACCAGCGAATCCGCTAGTCAGAGCACTCTGTACTGACCGCTTGCTTTGAGATACCACATTGTTGGCGCCCTATAAAGCGGTGCACCGAGTCAGCCGCGTTGAAGACTGGATGAGTGCATACGTACGTAGGCCAGAATTCCTGGAATAGCCCCAGCGCTGCCTATGTTGATGAGGAAGGTGCCTGTGGGGTGGCAGTTGGTAAGGCTATAGGAAAAAGACATTGGCAGATAATCAGGTCGTACCAAAGTAG
>QLPD01002222.1:0-13826 GCA_003314085.1 Hymenopellis raphanipes
CAACTAGAGGAGCCTCAAGGCATACGGAAGCAGAAGAGTCATGATGATGAAGGTGGTAAAAGTTAGACGGCGTCAGATCCCGAGATGGAGCTTTACGATCGGACAAGAACACCTCGCGTAACCGACTGCAGTAAGAGTCCCGTCCTTTTCATGCGGTCCTTTACCACATCTTGTCCGCGGGCCACGACAACGTGACACTGACCTCCATACTGTTGGCTGCCCACTACCGCTTCTGCAAGATTTCCGAATTAAGGCTTTCAGCTTCAACTTCCAAGTAAGTCGTACGCGAATCATGCGGAGACGTGATGAAGACCTCCCCATTATTCGGCAAGAAGAGGCGGATTCGGTCGTGGGTTGGACATTCTAATTGAAGGATTCACTGTCCCCCAAGTACGCTAGAGCAGGGTCTAATGCGGATGAGATCATGAAATAGGCGACTGACAGGAACGCGAATTAGCTGAACTTGGTCAGGTAAAATGTATAGGAAGAAAACGGCGAAACGCACCTGTAAGTTACAGGAGACTCATTCGTTGGGTTACGTCGGACATGTTCAGCAGGAGCCCAATATCGCGCGCGCTGTTCGTAGCGTTACGTAGGTGCAGGGGACGGGTGACCTAAGAGCATTCCTGTAGTCTCACTGTAGAGAACGAGGCGCACAAATTGGCAACATGTGAGGTGAATCTGGTTTCAGGAAGCGTCAACGCCAATTGTACAGTTGAGCGCTGACCAGCTCGACTTCGTACCACTTTGGCAGGGTGCCCAAGGTGGCGATGAGTGTGGTATTGAGTGGTGGTACATGCCATGCTGGATGGTTTCTTTGACTGGTGTCATCACAGTTTCATGATCCCAAGCATTTCCAAGACAGTCCGGATGTTGTTTGGTGGTCAGCCTCGGGCGGAAAGACTGTGTCGGCTATGTTCTGAGAAGGTAGAATCACCAGAGCACGCCATCCTCCTGTGCAAAGCACATCCCGAGCTGATCGATGTTGTCCTCCGACGTTTTAGGCCAATTTCGCTCTCCGTCAGAAAACGATGGAAAGGTCTAGGTCCTTGAATCTGTCCCATAGAAATCCATCGTAATCTATCATAAACTGTCAGAAACCATCCTAAGATGGGAGGTGGTTATTACACGCGTACGGTTCGGAGATGGAACAGCCGGTTGCGGATGCTTTATGATCGGGCAAGAATCCCGCTCCCGTCCCGCGCGCCGCGTCCTTTTTCATACGGTCCCTTACTGCATCTTGTACACAGGTCAGGACAACGCGATGGTTGTCCTGAAGACTGGCCTACAGTCAGTTGCCACACTTTTGCAGGATTTCCTAATTGGGACGTTCGTTGCTGCTATCATTGACCATCATCTTCAACTTGAACTTGTATTTACAGGCTTACAGGAGTCCGATTCTGAATCCGAGAGCTCTTGGCGCGCCGTACTGTTGGTGATACGCGATTCCGTCGCCCGCGAAAGCTTTGTGCCCAACATTGTATGTTACTTAGTACCCGACCTTTGATGTCCGCTCAAGGCATCTTACATCTTTTTCCGCAGACTAGGTGTTTCCTAATGCTTGGGCCGTGGAATCCTGATGATATTGATAACTGAATGTCGAACGCCGTTATACATAGTAAACCTCTGGAATCATGGTGACTCGCAATGCGCATACTACAAGGCTCTCTAATTCCCCATCTCACTCTGGAAAGGCTTGGATGTCTCATCCCGAGATACATGCAGCGTTATCGGGAAGACGTTGGACCTAAGACATGAGTTGTACGCTGCATCGGGACAACTTTCACGATGGGCTACGGGAGCACAAGTTGTGTTCCGTTCTCTTCGACCTGCGTACAATCATCCACACATGTATAAAACCATGGCGTCCGTGGCAGATAACTTCTCATTCACCCTCGTAGCCTCCTACTGTCAGTTCTTCTCTTTACTCCCGATAATGTGCTGTCTTCGCCAGTAAGTTCAAGCCAGTTATTGTCCTCGGTCCTCGTGAACTGGCCTTATTGCCAGAGTTCGCAAGGTCTACACCAGATGTGGCCACGGGGAGACTCTGGTACGTTTCCCGCCCTCGTCAATGTTGCCCAGCACTCACATACGTGTCAACAGCCCGACGAATTTGTGCGTGTCGCGTCGTTTGCGCCTTCCTCCGTACTAATAATGATCTAGATTTATTGCGAGGATTCGAAGTGTCGTTGGAGTCCTTTCCACCCAGTCAGCTGTACCCCTCCCAAGTGTCTGAGGACCTGCCAGCAATAGTGAGTCTCACAAATGACTTTCTTGTAGCCAGTTTATTCACCCATTAAAATTTCATTTTCAGCAAGAAATTCCCAGAACAATATAGTGAGCCGTCATTGCTTTCGATACCTGCCTCATGCCTAACAGACGTTGAGATCCCCATATTAATGCCTACTGTCCTGCCTGCATTTGGTACCAACAGCAGCAGAACTAGTCCTCTGGTTGAGCACAAATGCTCTCTCGATCGAGGAATAAATATATTGTATGAATATTGTATGAAGTAACAAGAACAACACCTCCTTGTAGCGTCGGCTCAATGACTCGATGTGATATCTCACTCACACTCAAATGCCAAGAACTAGTAGAAACAATCGAGTCAGCGAACGTGCCGTTTTTATGGGACTCGCCACAGATGATATCGGTTTCGATGCTGGAGGGGCAGAGCGCGACCATGACATCCACGGTGACGCTTCCATATACCCACTGTAAGCTGACTTCCGCACCGTTCTTGCACACGATGGGAGTGAGCTCAATTGTTACACCCCATGAATATACCGCTGCGGATGACACCGACAGCGTACCACAATCCAAACCGCCGAAAGGTGTTCAATCGTGACAACGACAACTTCGATGATACCTCCGTCTCATCGGGTTAGGAAACCGCGGCCCCGACCAATGGTGCGCGCAATCATGGACACTCGACGCGATATCTCAGATGACAAACGTCCGCGAGGCTCGACGAAGAGGCCTTTCGATACGGATGTGCCACCGGTCACAGAGGCCTCTAATTAATCGTTAGCGAGCTCGAGAGACTGCGTCTGTATGTGCGGAGACGTACAGAGGCTGGAGAAGAGCTTGACGCTCGTGAAATAGAATCGATCGTTAACAGGTATCATACACTGTATTCTTAGAAGAATTGACACGGAAATCCTCAACATGTCCTTATTGATGCTAAGCAAGCCGTGAGACGAACATTACAACCTCGACGACGTACGCTGAGCTAACAGCACAGGCTTCTGCAGATCACACACCAACCCAGCATCCATCAAAAAATCAAAATGCGTGCCCTCGATCCTCTTCACCAAATTCACAAGCCCACCCAAATCCCCCCAATCGTAATCGCACAGCAGCACCGCCCCACGCGACGCGAGATACACCGTCGTCGGCGCCTTCAACTCCCCAACCCACCGATGCAGCAGCTCCGCACTCTGCATCCCAGACGCGCACGTTGTCAGATCATAAAGAAACTCTCCAACTAAGAGTGTAATCGACTTGATGTTTCTCCCCATCGCGATCATGTGCGGAGGAATCCCTTCGAGCTCTTCAAGAGCGTTGACCATCGCCTGCACCCGCTTCGTATTATGAAGCGCGCACAGCGTTAGGACGGTGGAGATGTTGCGCTCGAGGAGCCTCTGCTGGCCGTCAGCAGTGCGCGGATTAGGGTTGCCGATGGAGTTTGATTGGTAGAGGTGGAGAGTAGGGAAGTGGTCCAGGAAGGCGAGCTGCATGACGACGTCGCCGCGTCGTTCGAAGGCTCGGGCCACCGCCAGAGCGATCATGCTGGAGCCGGAGTAGCCTGCGAAGCGGTATGGACCAGATGGTTGTGCTTCTTTAATTTTATGCACGTATAATCGAACGAGGGTGGTGAAGTTGGTCAAGGGTGTCTCGTTGGTTATCTGGACTACCCACACAGCGGTGGTGAAGATGCGTCGATATTTGAAAAAGTCCAGAGCGAGACCTCCTGCACCTGGAGATGATATCGTGAGTGGCATCGTCGGTTGAAAGGACACACTACGTACCATGGAATATGATGAGCGGTGGCTCTCCTGCTCCTGCCACAAGCTTGGTGATCGTCACGTTTGGGGTGGGATCCATGTCTGTGTATGAAAGTCCAGTACTGGAGTATATATGATTCGGTCCACTGGAGGCAGTGATCCGGATTTACTGCTTCCAAGGCATTGGCCGGATCGTCGCATTCCGTAACACAATGGAGATGAACGTAAAGTTGTCGAGATGGATGCGCCACCCGGGTGCAAGTCCCGAATCCAGCTTCTTAGGAAGGTTGCAGCGCGCCATAGCATTTCACACAGGCATTGTCGGCGCGGTCTGTGAAGCATGAGCCACTAGAAGAAAGCTCGGCTAACAGATAGCCATACTTTTCAATCTACTTTGAGCATGCGTAGCACCGACGAGCCAACTAGAGGAGCCTCAAGGCATACGGAAGCAGAAGAGTCATGATGATGAAGGTGGTGAAAGTTAGACGGCGTCAGATCCCGAGATGGAGCTTTACGATCGGACAAGAACGCCTCGTGTACCGACTGCAATAAGAGTCCCGTCCTTGTTCATGGGGTCCTTTACCACATCTCGTCCGCGGGCCACGACAACGTGACACTGACCTCCATACCGTTCGGCTTCCCACTACCGCTTCTGCAAGATTGCTGAATTAAGGCTTTCGGCTTCAACTTCCAAATAAGTCCTACGCGAATTATGCGGATGAAGACCTACCCATTACTAGGCAAGAAGAGGCGGATTCGGTCGGCGTGGTTGGACATTCTAATTGAAGGATTGACTGTCCAGAGAAGCCACCTACGCTGGAGCAGGGTCTAATGCGGATGAGAACATGGAGAACTTGAGAAATAGACGACTGACAGGAACGTGAATTAGCTGAAAGTGGTCAGGTTAAATGTGTAGGAAGAAAACGGCGAAACGCACCTCTAAGTTACATCATGCGGGAGACTCACTCGTTGTGTTACGTCGGACATGTTCAGCACAGGCACGATATCGTGCGCGCTGCAGGTAGCGTTACGTAGGTACGGGTAACCGTAGAGCATTAGTGTTCAATGTTGAGAACGAGCGACGCACATATTGACAGCGTGTGAGGCAACTCTGGTTTCAGGAAGCGTCAACGACAATTATACAGTTGAACACTAACCAGCTCGACTCGAGCCGCTGAACGAATGTCTGTCAAGGACGACGCGGTCGCTACCAGCAAGAAAACCGTCCCACTGTGTCATATTATTCTCGAAACCGTCGTGTATCGAAATGTAGAATCCTTTGCCCTCTCCAACGCCAGTGATACCGCGAATCATGTCGTGAGCCTCACGATAGAATGAGGTAAGCGCAGCACGACCAATCGTGGGCATCATAGCCTCGTTCATGATGCCGAACATTTGTACAACGTCCTGATATTCGGGCTGGGATACGAATTCGGTGATGATGCGAGTGTAGTTGAGGGAGCGTTGGGCGTTGGCGATACCCATAGTGCCATGGAGAAAGTTGACTTGACCGCATGATTGAAAGCTGGCGAGGAGCATCAGCATAAAACGCATCGTGAGGTGTGAAACAAACTTACTACTCTGCGCTCCTGGAATAGTATGAAGGTCAAGGTTGACGCGAAGGCCATACTTTCGTGCCCACGAGAAGGCTTTGAGGACATACCTTCAATAAAATAATGAGTGCGCCACTCCGAGAAACAGATGGATCGGACGTACTTCCAGCAGACTTTATCCAGGAACGGTTCTCCATCCCACTTGTCGATAGCCCAGAATGGTATGGGAAGACGAACCCAGTTCAAACCGGCCCCAGCGATATCGGCGAAGTCCCTCTCGGTCTATGAGAAGAAGATGGATAAAATGTCGAATTAGAAAAGTAAGACCTACGATAAAGGTTTTGTAATGCTCTTACAATTGGCCAAGACCGCCCCCGGCTGTATACGCGGCCCTTGTTTCGCTGAGACTCCATTCATCTGTTGCAGAGAGGGTTTGTGGGTGGGTGGACGGGCGCTAGAGAGAGTTGAGAAGTACAAACTGATCGGGATAATCTTCTCCTCGAAGGCTGGTTACATTAAAGAAGGCGCAGCAGTGGTATTCTCGGTGTGTCTCATTACGGGATGGGGCACACACTAGGAAAGCAAAAAGGTCAGCATACTCCACCATTATAGCACCGCCGCCATTCACAGTTCGTATATCGCAGTCGCATACGTGCACGAGACAGACCCAGCTGTACGATGGTATTGCATTATAAATTTGGAGGCAAACAATGTGGATTTCTTAACCAATCTGGAAAACCGTTAATTTGAAGTACTTGGAAAGGGCGAGATCCTCACCTATAGTTACGTTCTCGAGATGGTCATCAAAATCACCAAACTTTTCTTCAAGCTTCTTCTCCTTCACTAAAGCCACTGCGCGAGTCGGGAGATCGGGTGAAGCCAGTTGAAAAGGAGACCCCGGCGAGTACGCAGAGGATGCATGAGCATGTGGTCTCCATGTTGACCCTTGCGCGACATAAGGCTGCCATAACGTTAGTAAAGACATTAAAAGTGAAGAAGACGACATACGATAAGACCTGCGTCGCCGGCGCCCAACCTTGTGCCATCAATCTATCCCCATCGTTATCTATTGCCACTATAGTCGGAACTGCTGCTCACCACAAGGGCAATAGCATTCTGGAATCCATCTCTAATTTTAGTGGCCACCTTTTCGCCAATGGGCGCGAGCGCCGTGTCGTCTATCCGCTCGCAAGCCTGGTAGTACCCGACCAATTTCAAGTCGAGCGACGCGGCATGTCGTCCTGCCTAACTGGAATCAGCGCCCTCCCTGTTCACGGTGTCCAATCGACATACGAGGTCGAGGCCGATCTCCATCATGGGGCTCAGGCTTGTCCAGTGGTGTAGTAGAGGCACAACGTCAACGACCTCGACGCCGTCTGCGACCTGTTTGCCGACGAGTACGCCGTTCACGGCTGCACGGGGGTGCTTTGCCGCGTGAAAGAATATTTTGAAATAGGCGGTGTCTGATATTGTGTACGTCGCCATCGTCGTGGAGAGAGAAATGACAAGTGCACGTGGCTGACCATCTTTCTTCAAACCGCCAAGTGCCGCCCATTGCCCAACCTCTATTCCTTCTGCATACTACTTTCTCTCCCCCCAACTGGCTCCTCTCTCCTTCTGTCGGCCCGCCCTAAATGCAGCTTTTTAATTCTGCTTTCACCTGCATACAACTGCCCTATACAAGTTTTCTTTTTACATCTTCATCTCGTGCCGGAATTCTTTTCTCTGGCAGTGGAGCAGTTGCGTCGTACGACGAGAGCACGAACAGCACCTATTGTTCGAGAAAGGCATCATACACTAAGAGTGCGCAGCTATGACATGCTGGAGGGCTTGCGAGATACCTACATCTCCGTTCTGGAGCCCTCAACCTAAAGGATGATGGTTTCCTCCATGCTTTATCGTTTCCGATCTTTGTGCGCTTCTTTTCTAGCTGATGGCCGTGGCAAATGATAGCGTTCGGGTGTCACTGCTTATCAGTTCCACACGCCAGATAAGAATTCAATAAGAAGTCGGCAAGTGCGGGGCTCCTGCTTTCCTCTCCTCTCCATGTCAAACATAGCGACAGTTTTACCACAAGGGGCGGGATATGGTGTTGGTACGTTGCAAGCTCGCTTTCTTCGTATGGTTTACTCACCCGTCTCGTTTAGTTGTTGGTACGACCACAATGTTTCTTGATGTTTTCGTCTAATAATATCCAATCAGGAATCGGCCTTTTTTTCAGCGTGTTTATGCTCGGCTTGACCGCCATTCAAGCACGGTACACCCCATTCTCGCCCAAAAACTCGGAAGAGTTCAGTAGCGCTTCGAGAAGCGTGAAGCCTGGACTTATCGCGTCTGGAATCGTCTCAGCGGTCCGTTATTCATTTGCCCATTCATCAGATTGGCGATGCTCATGTATTCTCAGTGGACTTGGGCGGCTACTTTGGTATGCTTATCTTTACCTCATGCCCTCTGTCAATTAAGTCTTGGTCTGATAGCTGCAAAGTAGCGCAGTCGCGTACAAGTACGGTACGTGTCAATCTCCCTTCTTCCGGTTTCGGAACCTAACTATGCCTGATTTATAGGTATCAGTGGGCCCTGGTGGTACGGAGGTCTGTTTCCCCAGATTTGATAGTGTTCCCCGCCAATGACTGTTTGGGGTTTAGCCGGGGCTACAATTCAGGTTTTGCTGTTTGCGATGGTACGCGTTCGACACTATTCGCGGTGGCGCCATGATGACACTAGTGCTGTAGCTCGCTGCTAAACTAAAAATGAACGCGCCGTATGCGCATACATGGTTGGAGATTGTGGGTGCGCGATGGGGGAAGACGGCGCATTTGGTGTTCATGTTCTTTGGGTATGGTTTCCATTTCCCTTTTGACCTTTTTGTTCACCCTCGGGCAGACTGGCGACCAACATCATCGTGAGCTCTATGCTCATTTTAGGCGGAAGCGCGACTGTCACGGATTTGACTGGGATGAGTACTTTGGCGGCATGTTTCTTGATTCCGTTAGGTGTCGCCATTTACGTGGTGGTGGGCGGAATGCGGTCCACCCTGTTATGCGATTAGTGAGCTCACACCGAAAAGATTGTGCCCAATGTCTTACCTTTCCTTCGCAGCACGCACACGACTGTGCTCTTCGCTATCATCCTAGTATGTTCCTTCACGTTCTTCCCCATTGGGCACTAATTCATTCCTCCAGACCTTCGTGTTCACGGTTTACGCCACGAGCGATAAGATTGGAAGCCCCGCCAGGATGCACCAGCTGCTCACTGCAGCTGCCCAGACGCATCCTGTCTCTGGTAACGCGCATGGGTCGTACGTCACTATGCGCTCTAAGAACGGGCTAATATTTGGGGTTATTAATATCATCGGGAATTTCGCAACTGTATTCCAGGACCAGGCGTATTGGCAAAGAGCGATCGCGAGTCGGCCGGCGAGTACGGTGAAGGCATATTTGTTGGGTGGGTTAGCTTGGTACGTGTCTTCCAGCTTCTTGGACTGTTTTGTAATTTTTGACTGGGTGTGTAGGTTCGCTATTCCATTCACGCTGGCGACTACTCTCGGGCTGTCTGCTGTGGCGCTGATGGGTGATCCAGATATGAAGGCGCTGTCTCCCGCGGACGTGTCGGCGGGGTTGCCTGCTGCAGCTGCAGCTGCGGCGCTCCTTGGAAAGTCGGGTGCTGCTGCACTGTTGGTGTTGTTGTTTTTGGCTGTGACGTCTGCGACGTCGGCAGAGCTGATTGCGGTGTCGTCGTTGCTTACTTATGATGTGTACAAGGTATGCAATCGGGGGCGCGATTTTGTGGCGTGCGATGAAATAATACGTTCCTGCTAGAAATATATCAATCCGAAGGCGACGGAGGAGCAGATTTTGAATGTAGGGCATATGATGGTGCGAGGGCTCTTCTCCTGAAAGTGGTCATGAGCTGATTGCATAGGTTAGGTTGCGGTCTATGCGCTGGTTATGGCGCTGGCGGGTCTTATCTTTTACTACATTGGGGTATCCATGGGTTGGTTATACGTATGTTCCATGGGACTTGTTTGAAGTCCAAGTTTCCCGTGCTAATCTAAAACTCTTTAGACCTTTATGGGCGTCATCCTGGGTTCGGGTGTGGCGCCGATCGCGCTGTGTATAACGTGGAGCAAGGCGAACAAGTGGGGCTGCATAGGGGGTTCGGTCGTGGGGTTTGCGGCGGGCATTGTGGCGTGGCTAGTTACGACGAGTACGTTGAATGGGGGCGTGATTAATGTTACGGTGCGTGTTTTCTCTCCTCTGCTACTGCTTCCAAATTGCGGGGTACTTATGATATTAGACTAGTGGAGGTACGTGTGACTGGGGAGCGGTTGTTCGTCTTTGGCATTGATGATGGTGTATGTGTAGGTGATTATCCTATGCTTGCGGGCAATCTCGCTTCGATTGGAGTTGGAGCGATTGTTGCTGTCGCGTCTTCTTTTATTGTGAGTATGACTACCCCAACCGTTTTTCCCAGCTGCTGATGAAAGTCTGTAGTGGCCAGAGAATTTCGATTTTGAGATTACGCGCGCTCTGAATAGGACCGACGTCGAGCATACTACGAAAGAGAAAGAGATGCCGGATGAGAAGAGTCAAAAGATCGACGCTGATGTGACTCCTGTAGATGAAGAGGAGGATAAAGATGAGCTTGATCCTGTGGCGTTGAGAAAGGCGTTTCGATTCGCGGCGTGGGCGTCGTTGGCTTTGGTGCGTCCATAACCTCTTTCTCTTACTCCCCACGCTCTCTGACTAATGGACTTGGAAGCTGTTGATTATGATCATCATCATCCCGTTACCGCTGTTCTTCGCGTCGACGGTGTACGGGGAGGGAGGGCTGACGGCGTGGGTTGTTATCGGCATCATATGGACGTTTTTGTCGGCGTTTACTGTTGTGATCTATCCGTTGTGGGAGAGTCGGGGTGCGTTGATGATGATTGGGAGGGGAATTGTAAAGGTAAGCAGTGTCGTCGTTTTTCGTTTTTTGGGAGTGATCTGAATTGTGATGACTATAGGATGTGTTTGCGAAGGGAGGAGGGAAGTATGTGGCTCATGATCAGGATACGCATCCTGCGTAGATGGAGAGGTTGTGTTGTGTTGTGTATGTTCAATGAATGTTTTTCTTTTCGCAGAAGGGGCCCGGCTATCGGAGATGATCCCGTATCCGTGGCCGAGTTTGACGGCTTTACGTCCTAACCGCGTTCTTCTCCTTCACCTCACAAGCAGCCTTTCTTTGAGCTAATTTCTAGTTGCTGGTTGCTGGTTTCATTGACTGGAATAGCTATGGGATGTCCGGACGACCGGAGACACACTAAAGACTTTGTCCCTTTCCCTCGAAATCGACAGAGTAATCTCAACAGCGTTGTTCAACTCGTTGCGGTAACAGAGAGGCAATGGCTGCCTGTGCCGATCATGCGGTGGTACGATGTGGTAGCAAACTCAAGCTGTTTGCAGCAGCGCCATATGAGCGGACGCCTCATGAAGCGACCTTGAAGCTTCTGTGGCATTTCGCTTCTTGAAAAGATCCACGAGCTTGTAAACGCGTCGTTGGACTTGTACACTCGTGTGCACATTCACCCCATGGAGGCTGCAGGCTGAAGGTTCCGCCTCCCCATCTTGACAGTTGTTCCGCCGATCGGCGGCCTTGACGAGGACGTAAAGTGGGGTGGCTGAGTGCGTGTGCGATAATAGGCTACTTCTTCCTCCTGCTTCGGGACGTCTTGGAAGCTGGTGGGGTGGGGGGGGGTGGGTTGAGGTTAAAGTCAACGTAAGTGCCCAGTTTTCTTCTTCTCCCTTTTCTCTCGCTTCCCCATGTCTCATTCGAATCATAGTGGCCGTCGGGATACTGTTGTCGTCGAGGCGGACGACTTGCATGAGAAGGTGCTAGAAGCGGACTCAGGCGTGCATCCGGATGGTGGTCTGCGCGCTTGGTTGGTCGTTGTTGGGGTGAGGCATTAGTTTCTCCTTTGTGCTGTGTATCTGAGTTGAGGTTGTGGTATTCAGACTATGCTCATCACTTTCACGCTGTATGTGGGATGTGTTGACTGTTGAGTGACGGGAGTGCTGACAGTTCTAATAGATTTGGCTTGGTGAATTCATGGGGGGTAAGTCATCGGTCTCTAGTACCGTGACTGTGGACTCAATTTTGAGCGTAGGTCTTCCAATCTTACTACCAGACGACCATTCTCCAGACTCATTCGCCATCCGACATGTTCGTCCTACATCTACTTACTCATGCCCTCTCTTTCTGAAGAGGATTCCCTTTCAGCGCATGGATAGGCTCGATCCAATACTCCCTCATGTTCCTGCCATGCCTGGTATGGGGCCGCCTGTTCGACATCGGCTACTACAAATCGGTTATCCTCGTCTGCTACATCATGCTCGTCATATCCGCCTTACTCGTCGCGGAGTGCCGCGAGTATTGGCATTTCGTGTTATGTCAAGGGTTCGCCATCGGCGTAGGTCTCTCCCGTTCTATCAGTCTTCTCCTTGGTTCTCATAACAACTCCGAAGTTGTCTGGGAGCGGAATTTTAGCACCAGCACCGGCTGTCATATCTCAGTGGTTTAAGACCCGGCGCGGTCTGGCGATGTCTATTTACTCGACAGGCTCGTCTCTTGGTGGAACAATCATCCCTATTCTTACTAGGGAGTTGATTCCTAGGATTGGGTAAGAGTCCTTCACGATATGTGTATCACGAAGCGCTCACGGGTCACGTCAAAGATTTCGTTGGACCATGCGTATCCTTGGCTTGATTAGTGTGGTAACGCTGGGTATCGCAATCATGGTAGGCCCTTCAACCACGAAAATAACTCGTCATTGATAGTGGCGACGCCCACAGCTCTTGAAGAGACGCATACCTCCCTTGAAGACAAGCACCGCGCTGTTCAACTTCAAAGCCTTCAAATCAGGCGCATACACCGCGTACTGTCTCTCTACACTCTTCATATTCCTCGGGATCTACACCGTGCTCACGTACATCGACATTGGCGCCGTCTCGCACGGCATCTCGCCCAACTTTGCGTTCTACCTCGTTTCAATCGCCAACGCGAGCTCTGGCCTCGGGCGCTACTGCGCTGGACTGTTCGCAGACCGCATGGGGCCGATGAACGTGATGATGCCGATGACCCTCGCGTGTGGCGCGCTCACGTACGCATGGCCGTTTGCGCATACAAAGGGATCGCTGGTGGCGGTTGCTGTTCTTTATGGGTAGGGAGCATCTTCATTACTTGTTGTGCTCAGGTTTATTAATCAGGTTGTGTACGTAGATACGCGACTGGCTCGTTCTTAGCGCTTACCCCTAACCCGGTCATAGAGTTTGGTGATCCCTGTGACATTGGCAAGAACGTTGGTATGTTGATGAGCATGATTGCGCTGGGCGCACTAGCTGGTCCGCCGATTTCTGGAGCGATTAATTCCGCCACGGGAGGCTTTGTGGCTGTAGGATGTTTCGCCGGTAGGTTCCCGCGACATTAGCGTTATTCTTTCTAACCGACCACGTCTTTAGGGAGCGCCGTTCTGCTGGGTGTCGGGTTAATGGTATGGAGCAAATACCTTGCTCTTGGAAGTGTCTACGGGAAGCTATAGCGTACGGATAGACGTTAAAGTTATATATGACATCGCAGCTTACATAGAATGGGGGGGATGGACAGTTTGTAAATAAAGCGCCACATGAAGTTAGAATCATATAGACATCAAGCCCGAGACGTTCCCGGTCAGAAAGTATCCGGATCCTCAAAAGATTCGATGTCATCTCCGTCCAGCCATCCACCCTTCTTAGCCGCGCTATCCTCTTCGCCGACTAATCTCGCATCATCCACATCAACGGAAGCATCATTCTCGTCACATTCCGTCTCGCCCAACTGCGCCCCAGCGCCACATTTCGCCAGGACAAACCTCATGCCCGAAAATGCCTTATGATTCGGCGGGCCTCGCAACGGATGTGAAGAGCCTAGTGCGTCTCTCGCTTTGAGAACACCACCCACTTCCATTGCAATGTCATTCCGACTCCAAGCCCCCACACGCCATCCCCCATCTGGATCCGCAGTAGTCTTCTCGACGAGCCAGCGCCGCACATCCAGCACCGAAGCCCATGCGTCTTTCTCCTGGTTTAGGTTGTCGAAGAAGTCCGGTTTATAAATCTTCTGAGACTTGCGCTCCACCGGAGACGGCAAAGCGTGCAGGGTGCCCATTGTGAGGAGATGAAAGCGATGCGGGTTGGCTTGGTACCACTGGTGGACAGCATTAACGAGATTCAGAGGAAGAAATTGGGTG
>QLPD01002224.1:0-24382 GCA_003314085.1 Hymenopellis raphanipes
GGTGGTTGTTGATTCCTCCTGTGGTGGCTATCAGTGCAACGAGAAAGACAAAAAATATGCACCTTCGTTACGCCGCCTGCCTGCAGACAGTGCAGCGTCGAGTCCCCCAGCCAATATCCTAAGTCCTCGGCCCCGCAAGGCTTCTCCGTCATCGTTGCAGAAAAATTGCAGCCTCGTTGGAGGGCTTACGCGTCCTGCGGGGCCGCCGGGGCTCTTCAAGCCCGCGAATCCACGAAAAAAGTGCAAAAAGGAGTCAGATGGAAGAAGAACGACGCCCGGAAGACCCGCGTCCCCTGGTTGAGTCGTCGGGGACCAGGCGTCATGAGGTGGTGGTGGTTTGAGTGTGAGATCGAACACAAAAAAGTGTCTCGATCACCACTCGGATGATCGGACCGGGTGCCGTTTGACGACTTGCGCGAGCTCCAGCGCGAGAACGGATGCGATTTGACGCTTCACACATTGACGGATGCATTCACATGATGAATCCGAGTAATTTATTTTTTGGCTCAATTTTTGGCATATCAGAAGATGATTTCATCTCTGTATAACCATCATCAAGTCTTCGTATCTCGTAAGATACACGGAACAAAGTTACCACCTGAATTCTACTTGTAATAATTAGCTTTACCTATTAAGAATGCTGACAGTAAAAATTAGAGCTGCGGAGGAGGCTGACAGCACTGGAGCGCGCGATGTGTAGCGGGTGTAATGGGATACTTGCTATGTAAGGTTAATTCCTTGTTTGCACGCAGTAGTATCACCAAAAATTTCATTGTAATACATAAAATAGCTCTACTGTACAAGATCCCGACATTCAAATCAGCACTCCGGGCTCGTCGTCGCCGTCCCGAGCATCGACAAGCTCGTTCCGTTCGTGATCGGATGTTCGATCCGAACAACCCGGACAGTGATCGAACACTGTTCCGAGTCGTCTTACTCTCTCACCAACCACCACCATCGACTCGCGACACCGTTGTCGCTCTTCCTCTTTCGGACGCCACCATGCACGCGTAAGCCCTCATATTGAGGCCGTCCTGTCTCGTACGCGGGCTTCAAGAAACGTTGACGACAACGTTCCCGCCGCCATGAAAGGCCGTTGCTACGGCCACGACGCCCTAGCAACGGCCTTCGACAGACGCGTAAGCCCCCCAAATGGGCAGCAAACGGCGGACGACGATGGAGAACGGCTTTTGAGCAGCCGCGAGGACGACTGCGCCGACTGGGTAAGCCTCCAGGAAAAGAGGCGAGGATTTTGGAGTCGGGCTGGGTGGCGTCGCGGACGCATCCAGCCCAGAACGGTGCGTGTTTCTTGATGTTTTTTTTCATTTCCTGAAATGGTTGATTTCAGATTCTCTTCGCTTAGCGAGTAATCCTCCAGGAAAGAGGCGACGATTTGGGCGTGGGGCTGGGTGGCGTCGTGGACGCGGCCAGCCCATAATGGTGCGTATTTATTTGTCTTCTCGTGGCCTCGATGGCGTCGTTCTACGCCGTCGAGGACTTTGACCTCTTCCAGTGACGTGGCATCATCCACGACGCGTAAGCCCCACCAATGTGGGCAGCATGCATTTATATCCTCCGTCACTATCCAAACATCACACTGACTCAGTTCATGTGCCCCCGGAGATGCTTTTCGTGTTGGATATAACCGTTGCACATTTGTGCAACGTGTTGTCTTACCGAAAAAAAAATCTCGCGGCTTTCTTACATTTAGCTCTACATCACTATGAGAACCTCCAACTGTCCTTATGTACCAATTTAGTTTTTGAATTCTTTGCATGTACTACTTGCCGGTGTGAGTATACCATGTGGCGTTGCGATGAGCTGTCACATCAATGCTTGATCTCTGCTTTTGATGCAGTCGAGGACCGGTCATGAGCGGTTAACCCGGCCACTAACCGGTCTAACCATGCACCAGTCAGACCGGTCACTAACCGGTCGAAAGACCGCGGTTATGACCGGTTATGGTCATGCAGCGGTTACGGTTAACGGTTATGCTCAAAAAATTTTTCCCCTGCGGGGCGCGGTCAACGGTTATGGTAGGTAAGGTCCAAAGACCTGACCTAACCTGACTTTCAAACGCTACGAGTCAGACAAGTCGAGTCAAGCGAGTTTGCGAGTAAACTGCCACACCCGAATCTATTCATGCCTGGCAAGCATCCCCAGGCAATGGCACGGGGACACTCAGCTGTGCATGAGCACAGAGTCACAGACTGAGGGTGCTGGTGGTGGTGGTTGGGGCAGTGGAGGTGGTGGTGGTGGTGGGGGCAGTAGAGATGGTGGTGGGAGTGCTGAGAGTGGAGGTGGGAGTGCTGATGGTGGTGTGATGGTCATTGTCATCTGTGAAGACTCGTGTCCTCATATGCGAGGATTCAAGTAGCTCTAAGCTAGAAAGAATAAGTAGCAAACTCTGTAATTCTGAGTGCTGAAGAGAGCTTGTCACCTAAGCCTGGGTCCCGGTCTGGGACAGAGAGCAGTTAAGGGTACTCAGCCAGAGAGAGTAAGCCTTAACGCGACTTCATGCGGGGGAAGCGACGCGTCTCCAAAGACTCAGTACTCTACGATCGCGGTGTAAAGTCAAGTCAAAATCGAATTGCGTAATCAACGTAACAAGTATTCTACAACCATGCATAAAGCTATTCCTGAGTTCTCACAATGCCTTCCCATAGGAGTAGGGTACATCTCCCAGACGATTTTCCAAACTGGACGACACTTGTTCTTCGGGTCCTGGGACCGAGTCTTCCAAGACGTGGTCAAAGAAATGGTCCATCTGTCCACTAATTGCCTTCCAGTCCCCCTGGAGTTCCCGAGCTTTGTCAACAATTCGGTTACAACACGCGCGATGCGCTTGCGTGCGGGTCGGGTAACCGGGATCAGCCGCTGTGGAAGTCGAAGGAATTGGAGGTAAATCCTCAGTCTCCGGGGATGAGGGCACCTTGTCTTCATCAGGTCCCATGAGTTCGAGTAACTCACAAGCTGACGCCTCGAGGTCTTCGACAAAAAGGGTCACAGGGTGTTTAGGGTGAATGCCCAGAGTCGGGGTAGAGCTGGCATGGGGCAGAGGGAATGCCGCAATTGAAACCTTGGAGGGAATTGGCGACTGGTATAGCCAGTTAGAGTAGGGTAGGAGATGAAGTCCTGCCACATCATATGAGTACATACGAAGGGCTATGTATCCTGCGGGTATGACGAAGTCACCAGGGTGAGTCGAGACTATAGCTCGACAATTCTCATAGTCGTGGTATTGTCACAGGTAAGGGTTGCCAATGGAACGAGAATCCAATAGCGTTCCGCGAATGAAACAAAAGGGAAAGTAGTCTTCGGGACGGGATAAATCCGGAGTCATGTAGAAGAAGTCGTAGACACCTACGCTCAGCAAAGGCTTGGGCGGAAGTATGCACTTCATATGGTTTAGCCCCATGTCAACTGTCCTATACGCCTCGTAACGTTCCATGAAGACGTTATTCCAGACGTCTTCCACGCGGTGACGCACATGAGCTTGGACCCCATCTTCGTCGGCAATGAACCCAATTGTAGCGAAATAGCCGCGACGATGACTGGAGTTGGGATCCAGTCCATAGAGCTGGACGTAGGAAGGATCTGTGGATTGACCAGAAGGGGTGGAGGGAACGATAGTACCACCGTAGTTTTTGAAAAACTCCTTGTACGGGGCGGGGTCACAATGACGCCACATGGCGATGGTGAGTTCCCAGGGAGCGTACAGCATGGGGGCTACCAGCTGTGATTGCTCGAGGTCCGATAAGCAACTGACGAAGAAGACGAGTGTTAACTTTTGACAGTGTACTCGAACTGAAAAGCGGGCGCGATTTCAAGCAGGGAACCCTCGCAAACGGACGAGGTTTGCGATGGATTCTGTAGTGTATATGTACTTTACAAACAATGGAATGCTAAATACGGCGAATAAAGAAAAGTTTGGTATACTTATAATGGGCGGCTTCGCCGCCAAACACAAGACAATGAGGACAATGGGCGCATGTGTCCAAATATGGAAACAGTGACCCACTCAACTCCAAGTGCGAGTGTTTGTATCCCAACACACCCCCGCAAACACGGCACTCGCGAGGAGAATCAAGAAAATCAAGAAATGCACCCCCGGAAGGTGTGCAGGGTGCGACGCGTTCAGAACTCGTTGTCTGAGTCGTCGCTGACCTCATCGAACCAATCATCAACCAACGCGGCGCACTTGGATCCTTTCTTCTTCTGATCCGTCAACCACTTCTTGCGCAGTTCGCACTGGTCCTTCGTGTGCCCCGGTTTGTCACAGAAAAAGCACGTCAGAGTGCTGGCGCGAGGACGAGACAGTGACTTCCCAGCAGTTATGGACATAGCAACGTTTTGCTCAGCATCAGCAGAAGCATCAGCCTCGACGATGGTCGTAGACCGCGCAAGTTGGCGGTTCTCTTCGTTCAAGAGACGCGTGATGACGGTGGAGAGAGTGAGTTGGTCGGGAGGAGTAGAATCGAAGTTGATAATAACGGTTTCGTAGGAGGTGGGTAAACCCATGGTGAGTGATAGTATCATGTCCTGGTCCGAGACCTCAATGCCGGCTAGCTTCATCTGCTTGGACATGCGGCGCGCCTGCACAATCCACGACTCCATGCTCTGCTCGGCCTCCTTCTTGGCGGTAAGGAACTTCCGGCGAAGAGCGAGCGAGGTCGCAAAACCCTGTGCACGGTGCACGCTCTCGAGGTTCTGCCAAACTTCACGAGGATCGCGGGACTCCATGTGGGTGAGCTGGGACTCTTCGACGCGAAGGATCATCTCGGCGCGTGCTTTTGCAAGCTTCGACTTGTCGCGCTTCGCCAGCGCTTGCTTCATCGCGGCAAGGATCTCGTCTTCCGTCTTGCCATCGCGGGCAATGTCAACGTCAACGATATCGAACCACAGCTCGAGGCGCGTCAACTCAGCCTCCATCATAATGCTCCATTCAGGCCAGTTTCTGTTGGCCAGATGAGGGAATCGAAAAGAACGGATATTGTTGGACATGTTACTCTATATGTGATCGACGCAGCAAGCAACGGGAAAGGGATACGGGAACAACGACAACGACAACGACAGCGACGATAACGACATGATGGGAAGACCCGCTCAAGGCCAACATGACAGAACCAGTTCCGCTCAAGAACCAGCAACGACGATCGATCCGCTCAAGACCGATGGAGACGACGATGGCACCCGCTCAAGGTGCAGCGACAGAGACGACGAGAAGGGAGATCAAGGTGAGAGTGTAGAGGGATATGCTGTCCGTTTGTGTTAACTTTTGACAGTGTACTCGAACTGAAAAGCGGGCACAATTTCAAGCAGGGAACCCTCACAAATGGACGAGGTTTGCGATGGATTCTGTAGTGTATATGTACTTTACAAACAATGGAATGCTAAATACGGCGAATAAAGAAAAGTTTGGTATACTTATAATGGGCGGCTTCACCGCCAAACACAAGACAATGAGGACAATGGGCGCATGTGTCCAAATATGGAAATAGCGACCCACTCAACTCCGAGTGCGAGTGTTTGTATCCCAACAACGGGAGCTCGCACAACCACCGAATACCATGCCAAGTCCGCTTTCGTCATTCCTTCAATGAAGACGCCCATGAGGGAATCATCCGCCGTTGGGAAGGCGCTAGGCAGATCTATCGCCAAACTTTCCCAATGGACAACCCTCTCTGCCTCGCTGTAACGAATCCAGGCTTTCATGAGCCTCATCCCTCGCTGGACCTGAGTGAACGCGTATAGCTGAGTGGGGTATGTGGTAAACTCGCGGAGGTTCCAAATATCGACTGGATGGGGGAATTAGGGACGATGTTCCCATAAGGGAGAATTAGCCGCTGTGGTGGTAGCTAGATCAGACATACACAACCATATCGCGAAGTACTCGTTGAGAAGAGCGAAGATGAGTTTGTCATTGATTGCGACCAAGGCTTTTCTATCCTTGCTCATCACGTTCAGGTTGGCGAGGCAATCTACCCATACACATCTAGATTCGCCTTCCTGGGGGCCTGACTCGAGGAGAGGCCACCACGGGAATTCAGTGGAGAAGTTCTGGGGATTTTCCAAGGGATCAAATACGCCTGTATGCCCATCTACTCTCAACGTCGATAGCGTAGCGTGATGGGTATCAAAGTTGGGATCCTTCTTGCTAGGTACGATCGGGCACAATCTGGAGTTGATCGACCAAACCTCCATGAGACGGCGGGGTTCATTCTCTTCACCTTCGAAACTGACGATTCGGCCGTGATACTCTCCTCGACATGGCAATGTGTCTTCGTAGCCTCAGCCCAGTACCGGAATGTGCTGAGTGTATCCAGCATATCCGGAAACTAGGGATAGTCCTTTGAATGAGAGACTATCGATCAGCGACTCGTCCAGATGATCAAGATTGAGGGAGGACATGGTGGCAGGATCTAAGGAGCGATTACAGGTTCTATGCCTTTTCGTAGGCCCTTCTGATTTCTGGAGCATTACATAAGTTCTGCTCCGGCTCCCATGTATTGTCTTCCAGACTGTATCCTTTTCATTGTACTAAGTACTGCTTTCGACTACCTGTCCTCTTGGATGATAAGCGATGACCCAATATAGCTTCGACCTTGTACTCTTCGAAAGTCCGAATGTTCGCTCGCATGGGAGGCATGATTTCCCATTCTCCTAAGTAAGCTGGAGAGGGCTTATACCTTTTGAGGTAGGCCAGGTTAATGACTGAATGCATCGGATAGTCCTCAGGCAGACGCAGACGATAAACCTGAGGATTAATGCACTCCATAACCTCGAAAGATCCCAGACTTCTTTGCACCAGTTTCTTTCCCATCCCTTCGGCCTCTACCAACTGCAAGGAATGCGCGTTTACGAGTACCAAATCACCTTCCTTGATTTCTTTTATCGGCTTGCATCCTCGATTGTACGCGATTGCTTGTCGTTCCTGCGCTGCTGCGAGTGCATCTCGAGCTAGATTTCAGTGCAATTCCCGGTCTCGTACATATTCTTCCCCTATACGACTGTTAATCTCAGCATCGGCTGGTTGCGCTGGATTCTAGGTGTACGGCACTGTCGAGACAGCGGATTGGTAACCTAGCAGAAGTTCATCCGGTCTCGATGTCGTGGACGAGTGTTAGCTAGAATTGTAAGCAAATTTCAGTTCGCCTAACCATTTCGCTCAATCTTTATAATTGCCTTGGACATAGGAGTGTAGCATGACTTCTAAACGCGCGTTTAAGATCTCTGTCTGGCCGTCCGTTTGGGAATGATGAGCGGTGGATACTGTACTATTACAACCACTTGCACATATCACAGGTCACAAGGCCTAATGACGCGAACCTAATTGGCATTGCTCATGGGTCACAAGGCCCTGTGAACATGTGCCAAAATGGTCACAAACCTGGAATTTTCTGAAATTTTCGTTCTCAGAGCTATTTTTACCATTTTTTTGGTGCTTTTTAGTGTATTTAAGCTAAAAATAGTAAATAGCACGGTATGGATGGTATGTGACGGTATGACAGGTCGGGTAGCACGGGACGGGTACGGTCTCTGTCCCGGCATACCGTCGGTATACTGTACTATTATGACCTCATCTTCGCATAATGCATAACGCCTGCCTGTGAAATGAAGAGTGAAGGATACCATAACGCATAACGGCCAAATTTTGGACCGAGATAAGGCCTAAAAAGGAAATTTTCTGGCGCGGCGGCTGTCGCTGCCGCTCCCGCCTACCCATATAAGGAAATTGGACCCTGAATGAAGAGAGACTCTTGTGAAGAGTATGCATAACGCATAACGCCTCATGAAGATAAGGTCATAATAGTACAGTACCGCCATACCATCACACACCATTCACTTAGGTGTTGCTCAGAGACAAGCACTTATACATACATATTGAACACAATTTTTCAGATTTATTTGGGCTCAAACGAGCCCAACATTGTCGAGAAATGATGTTCATGAGAATTTCTTGCTAAAACTGAGCTAGCCGAAGATGCCGGCAATTGCCGGATAAGGATCGATCATCCCAGATCTTGGCTCCTTACCACCTACCACCACAGCATGACTTCATAGTCGTGTTTGTCAGCCCCAGAACTCTTTCTGAAGCTTGTTCTACTTCTTTGCTTGATGTCTCCTTTCTTTTTCTGCAGAATTTGGCTTCGCACCAGTCGCTGCACCCTCGGATACGTTCCGGGGTGCGTTCTGGTGTTCGTCTTTGCGACGCACCATTTCGAGTGGGATTCGGGATGCGTAAGCCCTCACGATAAGGCTGCACGACCTCTGGATAGCGCTGCCAGACTTGGAGCAGCCACACTAGCTCCCGCCTCCGGGTTTTGAACATGGCTAGATATATGTGCTCGTCTGTACGACGGCGACAGTTCAGCAATGATTTGAGCGCGTGGCAGTCGCTCAATGCTCCTCAAATTGACTTAGCTGCAGTGGAGAAGAGTTGGTTTATGGGCTCAAGGGCGTTGCGGACGCGTCCGGCCTTCAGGTGCGTCTTTACCACACCTCTCCTTTCCTTATTCACGTCATAGATACTATGCTAGCCTGCCTATGCGATGCTCAACATCTCCCTTGTGCCTGATGTCCCCTATGTCATCTTTTCTTACGTCTCCTCGACACACATCCTCGTCACCACCCTCCACACTTTGTTTAGCTGTGGTTCTTGCTCATGCAAGTGACCGGAGCTTTACAGATGTGAATCGTGCACGTCGATAGCCCCCGCACAATGGCTCAGGGGTCGTCAGCGGGCACAAAAAAATTCTGAGTTGGGCTGACGGGTTCCGGTATATCGCGAATACCGTACAGTATACCTGTACCGTATACCGTGTGTTGGCAGTACAGTATCTGGCGGGACGGGTACGGTATGCCGAGGTGGTACCCGCGGTACTGTACTATTACGACCGTATGTTCACGTCACACATCACAAGCCCGCCTTATCTCCTTATCGGACACCGGAAATCGCCTCCGATCACTTATCGGGCGTGGGAAGGTCAAAAAAATTAAATATTTGTGAACCTACGGTCGTAATAGTACAGTACTATCCGGGCTGTTTACTAGCTAAAAATGATCATTTGAGTGAAAATTAGATCAATGTCAGTTCTATTTATCTTAAAAACTGGCCTACAAGTAAATACTGTGAACATGTGTCACAGCACTTTGCCAGCTGTGAACATGGCATCAAACATGTTCATGGGGTCACACATCACAGGCCGTGTGCATATGGTCGTAATAGTACAGTACCATCAGTTTTATATCATAGAACGAGCAGACCGCCTTCCAAAACGCGCTTGTCCATCTTTTATCGCAGTCGCAGATGATCTTCGCTGGCAGCCCAAACGTATTGACGATGTTGTCTTTGAACAAGTATGCAAATCCTTCAGAGCTTAATTCGTTATATGTAGGAATCATTAGGGCGAACTTGGTAAGTTTGTTCACAATGACTAACACAGCCGTAAACTTTTCTGACCCCAATACTAGTAGACCCGTAATAAGATCTAAGGATACTATCTCGAAAGGTTTGACAGGAATAGGAGTGGGACACAGTCCACCTTCCTATCCAGATTAATCCTCCTTTGTCTTTTGGCAATAGTCGCATGTCTGGACGAAAATCCTTGAATCCTTGGCCATCGTTGGCCAGAAGAAAATGCCTCGCAGGCGAGTAAGCAAGTTTCATGCGCTTCCATACGCGCCTTCACTAGCTGAATTATGGATCCAGTTCAGGACCCAGTTCACCATGCTTCGATGCACACACAAATACATCTTCCAATCCGCATCTGCGAAGTACAATAGTCCGCTCTCGGCTCATCGATAATGTGACGGCGTCAATGGTTGCTCCGCTGAAGGAGCCGCTCTTGCATAAGCATCCTTGAAGGAGTGATCTGTCTTGTAGCCTGCGACGAACTGCTGAACTAGTTCATCATCAATGGAGATAAGGAGTTTAGAGTGTCGGTCTTCGTGCAGGCCCTCAATAATGGCTTTTTCTGCATCGCTCGGGATGCCCCATTCTTCAAGGCTCGCGTCCAGACCTGGTAGGCCTTTCAGTTCCAACTCATCTGGTTTTACTGCCTCTGGGGTGCCAGTTGGTGACTGAGGGGAGGGAGAGGTTTTCAGATGCTTCCTTCCCTTGGGATCCTCTGTAGCCAGGTTCTCCTTCTCCGGCCTCTGACTCTGGAGGAGTTGTGAACGCATCTGTACCACATCCGCTTTAGACATAAAGGGGTCCAATAGGTCGTCCCACTACCAGACCTCGAACACTGCCCGTCGCGCGGACATTTTCTTGTCTTCTAACTGCTGAGCAGCCTCCACTGTGTCGGCATCTGGTAGGATCCGATCCGAGGTGTTCACTGTTGGGGAGTGATGTTCCAGAATACGTGGTCGCTGGGATAGCAGATCCACGTTGGAGTGTACTCTCCCTGGTTGGTGGATAATTTTTAATCCTGGAAACGCTGCGTATACAGCTCCCCAGGCCGCCAGTCGTTTATTGGTATTCTTGTAAACTCTCGCCCATTGCAGCGCCGCATGATCCGTGATAAGGATAACTTGCTCTCCCTTAATAAAGGGCTAGAACTTAATAAGTGACTCTTTAGCAGCTAACGCTTCCCGCTCCGTGGCGCTGTAATTGCGCTCTGCGGCTTTGAAGGTCCGGCTCTAGTAGACAATGACCTGTTCGACATAGACCTAAGTGTCCTCAAAATCGTCGGCTCAAGTCAAGACTTCTTCTGCCTCGTCGATATCCTTAGCGAGTTTCGTAACCAAACAAGAAATAGGTAGCTCGTGATCATAGGAACACTTGAGTCGTTCATATGTGGGGGTACCTCATAAGTCTTTGATTTGGATTTTCTGCACTTGCTGAAGACTAGCGCCCAGCGCGATATCTGACGCGTCGGTATATAGGTGGTAGGGTTGTCTAGCTATAGGGTGTCCCAGCACGGGAGCCATGGACAGAGCCTTTTTAGCTTGCATGAAGGCTAGCTCCTGCTCCGCGCCTCAGAGGAATTTTGCACCCTTTTGCAGCAACTGGCATAGAGGCGAAGCAATAAAGGAATAGAAAGGTATGTATGCCGAGAAATACACTACCATCCCTAAAAACTTCTGCAGGTCGGAGACAGTTTTCGGATGCTGCAACTCCAAGATAGCGGCGACTTTCTCTTTATGCATCAAGAACCCTAGGCGCGAGACTTTGTGACCTAGAAGGAGAATGGATGAGTATCCGATGAAGCATTTGGAGGGCGCGAGGGTGATGCCGGCTTCCTCCACAGTACTCAACACCCGGTCTAGATGGACTAGATGCTCCTCCCATGAACGGGAGTACACCACTATATCGTCTATATAGACCAAGGTAAAGATCCATAAATATGGTGCTAGTATTCCTTGCATAACCCTTTGAAAGGTTGACGAGCCATTTCGCAATCTGAATGGCATTCTTTGGAACTGATATAAGGCGGCCCATATGACTTCAGAAAGCGGTCTTCTCCCTAGCGTCTTCGGCCATTTCGAGTTGTGTGAAGCTGGCTAGGGCGTCGAATGAGGATAAGACTTGCACGCCAGATAGGGCTTGGAGGATTTCAGACTGGCGAGGTATAGGGAATTCGTCCGGGATCATTTTTGCATTTAACTCGCGATAATCTACTGCGAGACGAGGCTTCCTGTTACGGAATACCACCACGCATGGAAAACCCCACGGACTGACTGATTTCTCAATCACTCCCTTCTAAAACCACTCGTTTACCTGCTTCTCGATCACTTCTCTCTTCAACGGCGATACAGCATACATAGGCTTAGAAATGGGCGTGGCACCTTCCTTTAACAGGATCGGTACTTCGACGTTGAGGTGTCCCAGCCAGCTGTGTATGCCAAATGCTGCCTCTCTCTTTTTCAACAGTTCCATCAGCCTGGGCCAGATGTCATCTGGAATGTCTAGTCCTAGGTTCACCAGTTCCGATACGTCTTCATCCGACGATTCTTCTGGTAACGCTGCAACTTTAGGGCCCCACGAGTCATCCTCCTCCAAGTCTAGAGTTAGAGGAACGAATGGATTTGGTTCTGCTTGTATCTGGTCTTGTTCTTGATTTATTTTCTCCTTCTCTTTTCGTATACGTTCTCGGTTCATTTGGAAAGCTCGTCCGTCATCGTCATCATCCGGGATTTCCTCCATGGAGGCGCGGCAATGAATAGTCACGGTCGCGGCCGTTCTTGAGGGGCTAGCAGCCACGTTAGGAGAGGGCACCACATCTGAGGATAAACCTTCAGTGGGCGCCACTTCATCCTGGCTCTCGACTTTCTTTGCTAGCGTGGGGGAACAGTCATTCGCCACTACAGGCGTCGCCGCCTTGAGCTCAGAGTGAGCTCTCATCTCCAATTCAGAGTCTTCCTTGTCATCTGACGATACTGAGCTTTTGGACAACCTCGTCATCTCCGTCATCTCCGTCTCCGTATCACTCTCCTCACTTCCCCCGTTACTTTCTTCTTCCTCCTTCAGCATATTCTCTACCCATACTCGCATCGTCTCCGCTTTGGTCGTATAGGCTTGGTGGAGTTCGTCGCCTTCCTTCGGACAGTCCAAGTCAAGTTCCGAGTTTAGAAGATGACCCACTAGGTCTCCCGCGCGAATCATAATAGGACGCGTTCCGGGGTTTGCCATGGGTAGGTAGGGGCAGTCGCTATGGATCCAACTAGTCGCGATAGCAGCTACTTCCTCATTCTCATCTGCAATGAGAATCTTATCCACAATCCGACTTTGTCTCTCTCTCCAATTAGCAACGACTTTGAGGTATTGGACAAAACCAGGCTTAATGATGAGGTCTTTGGCTGCATAGACTGGCAATAGTGCGAATGGTGTACTGGATCGTCTCCGAACTCTTATCCGACGAGATATCTTTCGTCTAACAAACACATTGGTATGGGCGAATGACTAGAGTTTAAAAGTCCGGTCCAGTCCGGTCTTTTGACCTCGAAGTCAAGCAACCGGGGACTGCAACCGGTTGTAGGGTGGTGAAGTAAACCCTAGGTATTGATACACCTCGGGTTTACTGCAGTTATTAACGGTATTGATACAGTATCGAAACCTTGGGCTGGCGGAAGGTAGGTTTCGATACTGGCACGTGACCATTTCACATGATGGCAGGCTTGCCGAAATGAGATGAGGACAGTAACCTGGTGAGGGTAGCTCTAGAAGCGCATTATTGTCTCCTAAATGCATGATATGAAGATGTCCATAAGGCCCCTTACTGTTTTGACCAGTCTATAAGGCCGAAGTGGTAGGACAACCGCTGGATAGATCTCCAAGAAGCGCCACATTACGTGCCCAAAACACATGCCGGTATCGAAACCGTTAGTAATGGTTTCAAAACTAGGGCCTCCTGGGGGGTCGGTATCAATACCGTTACTAACACCCCCTGGAGGTTTACTGCGCCACCCTAACCGGTTGCAACTTCCCAATTTTAGCCGCAACCACAACCAGACCCGGTTCTGAGTGCAACCGGGCTGCAACTGCAGTCTCAAGACCGGTCTGAACCAGTCGCAACCCAACCAGTTCTAGGGTGGTGAAGTAAACCCTAGGTTTTGATACACCTCCGGTTTACTGCAGTTAATAACGGTATCGATACGGTATTGAAACCTACCCAGTGGGGAGGTAGGTTTCGATACCAGCACGTGACTATTCACATGACAGCGCGCCGGCGCTGAGGACAAGAAGGCAAGGGCGGGACAGAGGCGGGACCAGGGCGGCAAGCGGCCTGCGCCACATCATGTGTCCCAAACACGTGCCAGTATCGAAACCGTTAGAAATGGTTTCAAAACCAGGGCCTCCCGGGGGGTCAGTATTGATACCGTTACTAACACCCCCCAGAGGTTTACTGCGCCCTAACCAGTTCAGATCAGTCTGAGACCGGTCCTAACCGGCTGCGACATGTCAAAAGAGTACCAGACAGTTATACCAAGGAGATATAACCATAGTATAACAATGCTGACTGTTCTCTGAGTGTTGTCTCAGGTCACTCTGAGTAGTTTTGCATTCTGTTCAGGCTAAAGAGTAGGCCTAATTAGGATATCTACCAGACGTCAGCTGCTACTGCACTCAATACTGGATGAAATTTTACACTTACAGAGAGCGAAATGTTCGGTTCTGAGAGCTGAATTTAATGGTATTTAAATCGGGTAGCAATTTGTTACCAAATCAGGCCATAATACGCGATTTGGCCTGATTTCACCTGTATTTTATTCATTACTCATGCAATATGACCTCTACAAATATCAACCCGGACGCTATCTGGTGTAGAATTCACCGCTCTACATTTCGTACACTCACACCTAAGTCCGAAAACCGCTGCGGAGCTCATAATTTAACAGATACACCTATTTTAAGCGAAAAACCGGTTGCAATCGGTCTCAACCGGTCCATCCCAGTTGCGGATCATCCCACGATGGCTTAGGACCGGCAACCGCAACCGGTTGCCATCACGGACCGGTCCTAAACGGTTGCAGTCCAGTCCGGTCTGCGGTCTTTTGCGGTCCTAGCAACTGGACTTTTAAACTCTACGAATGACTGGCGGATTTCGAATCCGAGATCCACTTCCAAAGAGGAAGAGGCTTCAATTCTGTATCCTTGTTGGGGCAAGGTCACGAAACAGTGTTCCGAAGCTCGACGCTCAATGCATAACTCGTATGAAGTCTGGAAGTCTTCACTGAGTAGGAGGGGAGATAACATTCCTCGAACCACATAGGCCTCGACTTCGAAGCTGATGTCCTTGCCATCCGTCATCTTCGCTATATAAGTGAACATCGTGTAACCCAGAATCTTAGCCCCTGCTGTAAGGTGGTTAGAGACCTCAACGAGTTCGCGGGTCACACGGAAACTCGGGTACTCGATCCGGCTGGGGGTCTCAGCTACTCAACTTGTTTGATCCGCAGATCAATAGCGAGTCGAGTCACATACAGATCACGAGTATGGCTTTGGAGGCATGAGTACTCGTCGCGAGTACTCGGTTTAACTCGCAAAGTTGTAGATATATATTTAATCTTAATTTACAAATTTTTACAACGGGGCCATACATCGCCCAAATGAGCCGTTCGCGTGAATTTCTTAAGGATTCTCACAATCCGGCAATCGCCGAGAGGCTGCATAAGCCTGCAATCGAGTTAAATCTCTTCCATCTCTATCATCACCACCACAATCCGGGGAGCGACGATTGTCGCCCCTGCTGTTCTGACGATTGTCAGACAGCTGTGGGAGGTTTACCTGTGTCTCAGCTCCGTGCTGGACCTGCTGGACCCGCTGCTGCTATCTTTGTGACAGCAGCCAAGGATAACAACGGATGTGACGACGACGCGGACTGGACGACGCCACAGACCAGAGAACGACAAGAATGAGAGGATGGTGAGAAGGAGGAGGAGGAGGAGGAGGAGGAGACGATGACGCGTCCATGATGACGACACATTGAGAACAACCACGACGACCATCCCACCACTACTTCCACCACCTCCACCACCTCCACCACTCCCTCCACCACTCCCTCCATCACCCCACCACCATCCTCAGTTCGTGCTCATGCACGGCTGAGTGTCCCCGTGCCATTGCCCGGGGATGCTCGCCGGGCATGAATGAACTTTGGGTGAGTTGAGGGGGTTGACCCGTGAGATCCGTTGATGACCTGGATCGGGCGAGAGTGCTCGCCAATCTCGCGAGTACTCAACTCGTTTGACTCGCGAGTCAAGCGCGGATCACGAGTAGAGGCTTTTGGCCTCGAGCACTCGCCTTACGGATCGCGAGTCATACTCAAGTATGACTCGTTGAGATCTCTAAAGGTGGTATAATTTTATACGTATTCCTTCTTTCAGCGGAGAGAGATCTCGTCGTGAGTTAAAGAAGTCCTCTGACATCAAGGTAATATCTGCGCCTGAGTCTAATTTCCCTTTAACAGGTAAAGAGTCGAGTGAATTAATGCGTCCTTTTATATGCAAAGCTGCTATTCCCAATGCGCCTTATCCTTCTGGTCGAAAGCATACTCGAGAAATTGCTTCCACTTGCTTAGTTATTGCATCATCAGTCGAATTCTCGTCCTCGTTGGTCGATTCCTTGGTGTTGTCAGCTGACTTCTTGGTCAGAGCACCTTTAGAGAGTTTCCGTCTCGCTTTCCAGTTGGGTTTCGTGCCGTCTTCCTTAAGGTTCGTGGTTGGTTTTATCTTTGCTTCAAAAGCTTCACATCTCCTAGTATTGCGGTCTGGACTGGATGATGCTACAAGCGTCATCTCTGATAAGGGCTCAGGTACTGTCGTTACCGGTTCAGGAGGGGAATCTGCATTCGTCGGACTCGAACAGCAAGCGCGAACACACTTAGTATTAGTCTTGATACACATGGCTTCGTAATGCAACTGGTCATCTAGAATGTCTGATTCTGTTACTTCTGAGACAATTTCATTGGCGGAGTACAGATGGAGCCAGCGTTCGAAATGCGGGCATTGATGAGCATAGTGGTATCGACTGCCACATACAAAACAGTTTCGTCCTTCTTCTAGCAGATAGGCAGCTTTTACATCGTCTCGACAAGAAAAGCTCTGCCCTTTGTATTTTCCTCCTTTTAGTCAGTCTGCATCTGGAACAGTCGCAGTACGAATCCTTTCAGACTTGCGATCTATGGCGGCTACAAGGGCTTCCATGACTGTCTTCAAAGGCAGTGAAGCCAAGGGCGACGGCGACGTGGAAGCAGAGGAGGTGCCGAGTACGTTGATGGATGAAGTCAACTAGATTTTTGTGACGATACCCAGGCTGGTGAAACTTCATCTCCTCCCATTCCTGCATCCTTCCCGCTACCCAAGTCTTAGTTAGGAAAAATTCGTGAATGGCTACGATGAGATGAAACCAATCCACTCATAACCAATGCTGTGCCGTCAAGGGAAGACTGGCCCACCAGTTCTGTGCGTGATCCGTTCAATAGTGGGGCGCTATCATTGCAATCCCTTTACTATACAATTTCAATCAATTCATTGGTCACAGGTTACAGAGGTCCCAAATCCGACGAAAAGTCACACAGGTCACATGTGGCCGAGCGATCTGATGAAGTCACAATCTGAGATTGACCCAAAGGGGGTTAAAATTAGCCCAAAATCGACGAAAATAATGAAAATTTTCTCTCAGTCACGGCACGTTTGGCGCTGCGATGAATTCAAAATTTCATCAGACCGGTCACAGGTCACATGGTGTGATGAATTGATTGAAATTCTACAGTATGCATTTTCGAGCTCATCCACACTAGCTGCTGTATCTTTGACAAGTAGTCCACTGCAGTAGTATCTCCTCTATCCTAAGGAGGAACGACTGTAGAAGGCAGTTTATGGTTTAACTGCCATTCAATTCCATCGTTGTTGTTCTCATCTTCGTGATGCCTACGTCGACCATGGTCCACCACTGCCTCTACCAGCGCCTCCATTGCCATGCCCTCCTCCTCCACCATATCCGCCTCCTCTGCCGTGTCCTCCTCTGCCGTATCCTCCTCTGCCTCCCCCACCAGATCCTCCTCCACCTCCATAACCTCTGCTACCTCCGCTACTGAAACCTCCTCCTCTGGGTCCACCTCCATTACTGCCGCCTTCAGAATACTTATCAGGCTTTCCTGAGCTGTGACTAAGAGGTCGCTTTCCCAAAGTCTGAGAGCCTTTCTCCCTAGAACCTCCATCTGTACTGATGCAACCGGGCCCGGCTCGCATACCTGCTAGTAACTCCATTTCGGATCGGTTGTACTCATGAGCTGCGGTGGAAGCCGCTTGATGAGTCGAGCGGGAAACCGGTATATAGCCATGTTGCGTGTCGCAAAGTCCTGAAAGCGACCCACACCTGGCAAAACCGATATAGGGTGAGGATGCAGGACTGGCGGGTGTTGAGGAGCTCATGGCGCTTGCTGAGGGATAACTGGGATGCTGAAGGAGCTGGAGGAGCGTATGAGAGGAACCCAGTTAACGGAAGCTTTACCTTTGGATTCACGTACTGGGATAGATCCCATTAGTTGATAGACGTGACTCATAGCATCCTTAACCAACTTGTAGTCCTCGTTCGTTATAGGTGGCATACCGTAGACAGAAGGATTTGACTGTTTATAGAACTGTGAGAGGCGGGTGCGATTCTCGCTGTCGAGGCGGTCAACTAAGTAGTTAGCTTCATCCGGGTCAATTTGTCGGGCGGCTTCATAGTAGGGCGGGCGACTCAGATATTTACTTACCTCAGTACAACCTCTGCCTGTCCTTTCATAAGTTCAAATTTCAGAGATAGTCGACTCTAGTTCGGGGAGGCGGACACGCTGGGAATTGTCCCACAGGCCCTGAAAGCCTAACAGGTAACGATTGAGGTATTCTTGAGCACCCCGAAGACGCTCCAGCCACACGCTAAATGTAATAAGCACCCGGGGAGCATTGTCGCTCTGTTCTAGGAGTCGAAGAAGCTTCCATCCTGGATCCATCTGAAAAGATCTTCCTTCAGCCTAGAAGTAGGAGTGAAACGCCTCTAAGCATTGAGCTACTGCTAAAGCAACATGCGTCAACTGTTCTAGATAAGCTATAGCTAATCCCCATGCAGGTACAGCGTTCGCATCATGTGGATTGAGAATGCGTATCAAATCCTGCCGAGTGATAATCATACCTAAAGCTTCCTCAATCGCTTCAGGTAGATTCCGCCAGAAGTAGCTGGTATGAGAGTACTATACTATTACGATCATAGGTTCGGTCACAGGTCACAGCTAAAAAAAATAGCCTGCGCCAATAATTTTCTTTTGATTAATCTGATTTTTTTTGATTAAATTTTGATTAAAAATTTATTCGCAACTGAACCTATGATCATACAGTATGATACGCGAATTATAAGCTCGCGAACCCACATGGTCTCTTCTGCAAATTATTGTAGAAGTAGATTGTCAATTGCACCAAATGGTGCGAGAGGATCCTCCTCAATATTATTCGGATTCCAAGATGCGTGAAACTGAGCGACTGAAGCTGTTAGAGGTTCGTCGCGAGGGCTGTACATCCTCCCAGATCCTACTAGTAGGAAGCTGTCACCACGCTTATCTTGCAACTCGCGGGCAACTCGCATTCCTGAAGTGATGCTCTCAAAAATTCGAGATGTCTTCAGACTCTGAGAGGAGGATTGCGAGCCCGATGTTGAGTCCAAATCAGACGGTGAGTCTGACTCGGGGGAAGATGATAGAGGGTGTCGTGTCGGCTCTGGTTCCTTCTTCGTTAGTGACGACGACGTCGCAGACAGCGTCAATTCCAAAGAGACCGTGGCTGAAGTTACCGGTACTTTCTCTGGGACGCAGACTCTAGCTGATTCTATTGGGGGCAGAGAACGCATCGTATAAGACTGCTCTTCACTTTTATCCTTAGGAGAGGAGTGAGCCTTCGAGGATGGCAGGGCTGGTACACTTGATACCAAGGCTTGAGTGGGAGTTGACGATGATCCAGATCCTGGCCGTGCAGAATCGCTCGGTTTGAAAACAGATGGTTTGGAGGGATTATTGATAGGTTTGTTGGAGGCAAGGGGGGATGAGACTACTGGGACCAACACCAAGCGTGTATTCTTGCGCTTCTTGGAGTTCCCGGGGCTGGTGGTCGTTGACGAGGCAGACGACGCGACGGTGGGTTGCCCCGTAGAGCTAGGCTTGTTCGTCGGCGTCGTAGGAGATGAGGGAGTCAGAGAGCTAGGTAGTTTTCTGGAGCTTTTCTTCAAGTTGGCGCTGGTCGTCGCAGGTGAGCAACTTCCAGAAGAGCATGGTTTTGGCGCTACAGAAAGAGGGGTCTCCAATGCTGCTGTGATGGAATTGTTGGTGAACCGTCCACCCATCTTGTGTGTGAAAGCCATATTTGATAGGAGGGCGGCAGGGTGTAGGAAAAGTCGTTAGGTCCTGGTTGACCGTAAGAGCGAAACATTTATTGCTTAGTCATTGTGCAATACGGTTTCCCAGTCTGCACGCAACTGGCTTTGCAGTAGGGCGTGAATGTGTATACTGCTACTTGAGCCCTCATGGTAGGTGTAGATCCTCCTACGAAGAAGGGTGTACTCGAGGGTACTTCCATCCTAGTAATCTGAGAGAGTCAAAGGTGTACGCGTTCGCGTAGTCTGCTGGGTATGAGCGAAGCGAGTAACGGCGCGGAAACGGGAAATTGTAACAGAAACTAGAATTGCGCAAACTTAGAGTTAGTAAATGAGCTGGTTTTACCTGTCACTACTCGTCAGCTAGTCCTAAGACAGGCGAAGAGTGATGATGGTAAGAAGTAGATTCGCACATGTACGTATCGTGTATAATACATGGGCGCTACATAATTTACGTGACGTAAGATCAAACAACATCTAATCTAATCATACAACCCGGCGAGGTTAAGCATACGGATAATTCATACACCTACCTTACAGAGTCCCCCTAGCCGCGCGCTTGGCCTTCGAACTTCTCAGGAATGTTAATGAGTGAGATTCTAGTTCCGTTCCACTCCCGAGGATACGCATGACGGATCAGACTGATCCCGTACGCTAGGTCATTCTCGGTGGGGACGTACTCCATCTGATACCTTTCTTGACGGCTCATCGACTGGAATAGTCGAGTCCACTCCCTCTTGTTACGCGCCTCCCAATTGCCTTCTTGAATGCGTTCGGTCACGTAGGTCATCAGCTTGTCGCACGATCGATTCCAAATCTTGGCTTGGAGAAACCAAGATTTCTCCAGTAGGTCTTGAGGCGGATAGAGACTCCGGGGCTCTCGCGTACCGTCCAATAAGACTGTTCCCAACAGAAGACTCTTTTCGCTCTCCGTGATTTGTTCCCATCGATTAGGGACATTGCGAGTGACTTCCCGTGAATTGCTGGCTCCGAACATATGGTGGGTAAGAAGAACCGATGGTCCGGTCATGTAGTCGTCGTAGAAGGAATATCCAGTCCATTGCGCCATGATCCATGTATAGACGCCTGCTTCCTGTACCACCGCCCTCATATGCAACCTTTTAGCAATATCATTGAGACACTGCATCCAGGTCCGAATGAAGTCTCCGCCCATGATGTTCTTGGGGAGCGAAATCTCTCTGTAGCCCTCCTGAAGATTATGACCCTCCAAAAATCGCGCGCGCTTGTCCACTTCTTCGTTCATCAATGGGTTGGCAGTGTGACGAACTAAGAAGGACGTCTCCCAACTTAATCTGAACTTTAAGTTGTGACGCAGGGCCATGGTAAGAAGGGACACTATAGTGTGTCGCACGGGAAAGATGTTCGCCCAAATCTTGAGGACAGTAGTGGTGCTTGGGGGGCAACGCAGGACGGCGTTGTCCAACCAGTATTGGTTCCAAGTCACCTCACCGGTGGCCGCTAGTAGGATCAATGGAGACTCCGGAGTACAGAACACCATCCAATTCCTAACCAAATTTGGGAACGCGGGAAACGCTCGGAAACTAGAGTCGTCAAATACTCCAGGAGGAGTGGGAGCTGGCATGATTCGAACAATGAAGTCGGGCCGATACCCGTCCATGGCGGGAGGAATTTCAGCTACCGGATCGTCTTCCCAATCTGGTTGTCCGGGAAGAGTTCCTTCCAAGGGTTCTTTGATGTCTGGAGAACGGGACTCGTCTTGATCATCGTCGTACTCGAGCTCTTCGGCCGCGGGGTCCTTGAAAGTCTTCTTTTGACTAGACTTGTCTGGATCGATGGTATCGGCGTCAGTTCGAACGCATTTACCTAGTCCCATATGCTCGAGAAGTGAACGGGGGTTCGCTTGTACCGAAGCTGTGGTACCCCCAATGACAGGAGGGTCAACCACTTCCTGATTCGATGAAGAAGGACCAGCATTTTCCTGCTCGAGTTCTACAATCTTCTCCTGCTCTCTCTCCCACATGAAAGTGAATTCGTTCGAAGGATTGTCGAAGTCTATGGGCTCAGGCCCCACGGGGGTATACCCAAAGCTCTCCCAGTCGAGGATTTGAGAAACGACTGGATCGAGGTGCAAGGTCCCTTCGATTCCGCTGACGTAGAAAATCCACGGGAGAGGCAGTTCCGAAGTGACTGAAGCTGTCGGCTTGGAACTCTGGACGTTGTTACGCGCGTGAATAATCTCTCCTTCTCTTGGGCCGTAATGAAATCGGTAGATCTCCCTGATCTCATCCACGAAATCTGTCTTCTGTAACGACGTGAGCTTCTTTACCCAATTGTCCCGAAGATTGACCGCTTCTTTCTGTGTTCCTTCGTCGTACTCGATGCGGTCATACGCCCAAAATCGAATGAGCTTCCCTCCTGCCGAACTCTTGCCTACGCGTTCATGGTTGTAGATCGTCTTGAAGACCATGGCTAGTTCCTTGTTGATTGGTCGATGGCCCTAGTCCTCGTAGTACTGGATCGTGAACAAGTCCTTGTCGGCTAGAAAGGGACCGTTCTTCCCTTTCCAAGAAGTCGATTTGACCACCTGGAAATTCTCGTCGAACTTCTCAAGGGACTGCTTCTGCTTTTCGGTCACGGCAAGCTCGTGGGCATAAATCTCTCGATTAGAACTACATCTCTGAGCGTGGTACTTTGCTAAAACGTCGGGGTCCAAACGAATCCAACGTCCATCACTTCTCATCTCGTCATCCCAGAATGCGAAGAATGGTACACCCGACGCTATCCAGAACTTGACGTTGATAAGTCGGCCATCGATGCGAGGATCCGAAAGAACTCCCTTCTTCTCGTAGAGTTTGAATCGCAAATTCTCCACGCGAGCGACTACGTCGTTGGGGAGGTAAGCTTTCCAATTAACGTAGACCATAGTGCACCAGTGAACAAAAGCAAGATAGTCGCCCGTCAGCCACTTGGCGAACCCGGCAGCGATTTCCGCGTCGAAGCGTGATTCGAATATGCCAGAGAGGGCGTCGTCGCGGAGAGTAGGAGGGTGAGGATGACCTTCTGGAAAAGGGAGAGCGTTCTTGAAGGTTCTGACGAGGTCGAGAGCATGCTGCATGTCCTTGTCGGCTTGTACGACCCAATTCTCCGGCAGCACCCAGCTGTCATCGTTTCCTGCCTGAAGCGCACCTGCTGGAGTCGTGAAGTTAGCGTTTGAAAGTCAGGTTAGGTTAGGTCTTTGGACCTTACCTACCCTAACTGTTGACCGCGCCCCGCAGGGGAAAAATTTTTTTGGCCTAACCGGTGACCGTAACCGCAGTCTAACTGTAACCGGTGCATAACTGCGGTCTTTTGACCAGTTAGTGACCGGTCTAACTGGTGTATGGTTAGACCGGTCAGTAACTGGTAATAACCGGTCAGACCGCTCATTGACTGCACCAAAAGCAGCAGTCAACGAGTATACTAACAGCTTACCGAATGGTATACTCACGTTAGTGAGTATACCATACAGTTAGGCGAGGCTTGCAGCCCAGCATCCAATCTGTACCCCACTCAATCTGCAGATCCATATACTGATTCGGGGATACTCGAGAGGTCGATGGTGGAAATGACTTTCTTTTTGAGGTGGCGCGGGACACCTAATTAGGCGAGCCGCATACCACCTGTGAAAGGATGGGGAATGGAGGAGGGAAAGGCTTGAATGGTGATGACAGGGCTTACCTGGCGTGAGGTCGTGGTCATCGTGGACTTGTGGCGGTCGTGCTGTCGTCAATTAATGCATTACATTCAAAAAACAGTAAGGACACGCACCGTAATGATGCCGCCCCCGCGACGCCATCCTGCCCAACTCCCAAATCGTCGACTCTCTTCCTGGGGGCCTACTCGCTGTGCGGGGTTGTCCTCATGGCTGTCAGACTGCCTTTCTCCATCGTCGTGCGTCGTTGACTGGTCGTTGTTGTCGTCCTTGGTCGTCTGCTGCCCTTACGAGGGGCTTACGCGTTCATGTTGGACCGTTGCTAGGGCGTCGTGGCCCTAGCAACGGCCTTCGAGCCTGTGCAGCCTTGCCAGGACTTACGCTGGCGGTTCGTAGTCGGAGTGGCGGTGGCAGTGGAGTCGGAGTGGTCGTCAGGGAGATGTAGTCGTCGCCGTCGTGCGGTAGTCATTGTGGTGGGAGGGTCCGTGTCGTCGTCGTCGTCGTCGACTCGTCGTGCAGCCGAGGTATTGTCAGTACTAAAAACACGGCGTAAAAATACGCACACCTTCACGACGCTTCCTGTCAGCAGACAGGAAGACGTCAGATACCAGCCTCTAAATCCCCGAGATCATAGTCGTCGTCGTTGGAGAATTGCGGCCTCGTTGGAGGGCTTACGCATCCAGCGGGGCCGCCGGGGCTCTTCAAGCCCGCATATCAACCAAAAAAGTCGAAAAAAGACGTAGATTGAAGGAGGAAGACGCCTGGAGCCCCGCGTCCCCTGGTTGAGTCGTCGGGGTCCAGGCGTCGTGAGATGGTGGTGGTTGAATGCTAAGATCAACCGCCAAAAAGCGTCTCGATCA
>QLPD01002225.1:0-38936 GCA_003314085.1 Hymenopellis raphanipes
TTTGAGGTTATGGTGACGACGTCGATGATCCAGGATTCTCTTTATTAAAAGGATCCGCGCGCATCTGTTTTTGCCTCGACATCTACGCTCCCTCGATTGTTGTGGACTATCTCTAGGCCTCAGGTGCATAGGCGCCAGGGTTCTCAGCACTTATACTGCGTCCACCAGCTTCCCCGACCCCGCAAAGAATTCATTGCCCTGAGACACGTTTCCACGCAGAGTTTTTAAATCACACAGCGGCATTCTTCTTGGAGTTGCGCTTGGATCCAGGACTTGGAGCTCGACCAAGACTTTCTCCAACCTCGCATTCAGCTAATACGTCAAAGATCTACCTCGGAGATGAAAGTGTTTGTTCGGCCTCAATAACTGTCAATTGCGCCCTGGACTGGATGGTAAACATACGACACGTCGATCCCGAATTCTAATTGTCCCGTATACGCTGTAAGGTTCAGGTCTATATCGGGCTTGCTATGTGAGACGACGTCTAGCCACACCTTCTGATCCTTGGCAACTCTATCTGGTGGCGCGGGAGGCCCGTCCTTGGGGGCTCCCGGCATTCGTGTTCTGAATCTGATGATGTCTAGTCTCCATGAATCACCGGGAGGAACTTCGCACGAGGCGGATGAAGACGTGGTTGAAGTTCCGTCTAGAATATAGAGCTCTGTCAGGCATCGACACCTCGGATAACTTCGCACGAGGTGGATGAAGACGTGGTTGAAGTTCCGTCTATAGAATAGAGAGCTCTGTCAGGGCTTGACACCTCGGATGACTCGGGGACGCGATGGGAAACCGCCACAGTATTTCAGTCGCCGCAGATCTAGAGCTTGGGCGTGGTAGTCTGAAGGCGAACTTGGCTAAGGGTAGACTTGAGTGAAGAGAATGGCCGCCGGGTGTCGTGTCCGATTGTTGAACATAGATAAATGCGTCTGGCGGTGCCGCAGGGACCATATTGAGTCCAATTCCGAAAGTACCCGAGGCAAGTAACACGGATGTTTCCTAAGACCTGTGATCGAGACCTTCCAGCTGTCTGTCTGAAGGTTCTTATGGTACAGCATCGAGTATAGGCTTATCTACGGTGGATGCAGAGGCCAAAGTGCCAGTATCAACACATGAGCACGCCTCCATGAGGAGAGCCGCATTCCTTGGGGTCCCAGCCAATTGCAAGCAGGGGATTGCTCGGCCGAAGGGTACCTGAGACAGCCGGATAAAGATCGGCAGAGCCGTCCAGCACTTGTCTCTTTACCAGCTTGACGAGCAAAATTATTTTTTTTCCGCCTTCATCCTTTTCCCTCATCGCTGGTCAGATCCCGCCCTCTTACTGAACTGTTCTATGGCAAGCGCCCCTAGCGTTTCCACCCCCGCTTCCCTCTCTGATTCCCTACCTCTCGTATCCGATACTGCCTCTCCGGAGAATATATCCAGCTTCAATGCCGTCCAACGCGATCCAGCATCCTGGGCGGGCGCTCTGCCAGCAAACCAGGGTCTCTACTCTAACGAAAACGAAAAGGACTCTTGCGGTGTAGGCTTCATCTGCCACATCAAAGGCCAACCCTCTCACAAAATCGTATCCGATGCTCGTCAACTGCTCTGTGCCATGACTCACAGAGGCGCCACTGGTGCCGACAGTAGAGACGGCGATGGTGCCGGAGTCATGACGGGTATCCCCCACGACTTCTTCAAGCGTGAGGCCGAGCGCGATATTGGCTGCACCCTGCCAGAGTCTGGCGAATATGCCGTCGGAAACGTGTTCTTCAAACCCAATGATCCGGTCCTTCTGCAAAGCCAGCAAGCAACTTTTTCCAAAATCGCCAATGATCTTGGCCTCCGTGTCCTCGGGTGGAGGGAGGTACCCACTGACGGCACTATCCTCGGCCCAGCAGCGAGTAGCAAGGAGCCAACTATAGTTCAGCCATTTGTGGTCCTTCGGTCACACTACGGCGATGGAACAGTCAGTCAGAACACTTCTTTCGATGCAAAACAATTCGAGCGTCAGCTCTACGTCCTCCGCAAGCGCGCAACGCACACCATGTTTGTCTTTCTCGCTCCTATATTGTCGCACCCAGGCTTATCACCTTTTGAATTTCTCTTCCTCCTAAAGTACATTAGCCAAGGGCTTCTATGTTTGCTCGTTGTCGTCAAAGAATATTGTATACAAGGGACAGCTTTCTCCTCCCCAAGTATATAACTATTTCCACGATCTAAACCATGTTATGTATCGATCGCACTTCACCCTCGTCCACTCTCGTTTCTCTACCAACACTTTTCCGAGTTGGGACCGTGCGCAACCAATGAGATGGGCCGCTCACAACGGTACGTTTACTCACATCGAAAGCAACACGGATTTTTTTTGAACAAAAGTCTCTCTACAGGTGAAATTAACACGGTCCGTGGCAATAAGAATTGGATGCGTGCACGCGAAGGTGTTCTTTCTTCCAAACATTTCGGCGATCAGCTTGATCAGCTTTATCCCATCATCGAAACGGGTGGATCCGACTCTGCTGCTTTCGACAATGTCCTCGAATTGCTCACTGTGAACGGCGTAGTCACCTTGCCGGAGGCGATCATGATGTTGATTCCCGAAGCTTGGCAGGGAAATGACTCAATGGAACCAGAGAAACGCGCCTTTTACAACTGGGCCGCCTGTCTCCAAGAGCCATGGGACGGGCCAGCCCTCTTCTCTTTCAGCGATGGTCGCTACTGTGGCGCAAATCTGGACCGTAATGGTCTCCGTCCATGCCGGTACATTGTATCCAGCGATGACATAATGGTCTGCGCTTCCGAAGTTGGCGCAATCTACGTTGCGCCGGAGAAGGTTGTGCAGAAGGGACGTCTGAAGCCCGGCCGCATGTTGTTGGTGGATACCGAAGAAGGTCGCATCGTTGATGATAAGGAACTGAAGAGGGCGACTGCCGCGAAGCAGAACTTCGCGTCATGGGTCGAAGCGCACGTCCTGCACGTTCCCAACATCATGAAACGTGCTCGCCGTGCACACGTGATTCTGGAACCCATTTTGGATGACGCGCCCCTCAGCACTGATCCCAAGTTGATGGCGTTTGCTTTCACTGTCGAGCAGTTGAGCCTTCTGATGTTACCCATGCTAAACGACGGGAAAGAAGCACTCGGTTCTATGGGTAACGACGCGCCTCTTGCAGCAATGGCGACCCAACCCCGCCTCATCTACGACTATTTCCGTCAGCTTTTCGCTCAGGTCACCAACCCTCCAATCGATCCCATTCGAGAGAGTATTGTCATGTCTCTTGAGGCTTACGTCGGTCCTGAGGGCAACTTGTTAGAGATGAAACCAGAACAATGTCATCGTATCCTCCTTCCTTCCCCTCTCATTTCCATCGAAGAAATGAACGCTATGAAGAACTTGAAGTCCGCGTACAGCGGCTGGCCATCGCGGACCATCGACATCACCTTCCCCAAAGGCGATGGCTTACCGGGATACCAGCGTGCTCTCGAGCGAGTCTGCGCTGAAGCTACTCAAGCCATCGAAGACGGTGTGAAAGTCATCATACTTTCGGATCGCGCGACGAGCCAATCACGCGTCCCGCTGTCGGCGTTGGTCGCTTGCGGTGGAGTTCACCACCATCTTGTCCTTCAGAAGAAGCGTGCAAAGGTGGCTTTGTTGGTAGAGACAGGTGAGGCACGTGAAGTCCACCATCTATGTGTTCTCGTCGGATATGGTGCAGATGCCGTCTGCCCGTGGTTGGTCATGGAAACTATCCACAAGGTCGGGCGCGAGAGGCTGTAAGTTTTTTTCTGTGAACGTGTTGGTATTGTATTGAAAGCATTCTGTTATAGTATCAAGGGTGACAAGACCGTGGCCGAACTCATGGACAATTATCGACACTCGGTTGACAATGGAATACTCAAGGTGATGTCCAAGATGGGCATTTCGACACTCCAGTCCTACAAGGGTGCCCAGATCTTCGAGATTCTCGGTTTGCATAACCAAGTCGTCGAGCGTTGCTTCATTGGTACCGCTAGCCGTGTCCAAGGTGCCACTTTCGATCTCTTAGCTATGGACGCGTTCGAGTTGCATGAGCGCGGATGGCCATCTCGCGACACCATCATCCCTCCTGGAATGCCTGAGTCCGGCGAATACCATTGGCGAGACGGAGGTGAAGCTCATATCAATGACCCTACGGGAATCGCCAATCTGCAGGACGCCGTCAGGGAGAAAAATCAGGGCGCATATGATGCCTACTCACGTAACGCGGACGAACAAGTCAAGCGAGTCCACTTACGTGGCTTACTGGACTTCAGATACGAGAATGCCACATCGATCCCCATCGAACAGGTTGAGCCATGGAACGAGATTGTCCGACGCTTTGTCACGGGAGCCATGTCGTACGGTTCCATTTCGATGGAGGCTCATTCTACCCTTGCCGTCGCTATGAACCGCCTGGGCGGAAAGTCTAATACTGGTGAGGGAGGAGAAGATGCGGAACGGTCCCTCGTACTCAGTAACGGAGATACGATGCGATCTGCTATCAAGCAGGTCGCGTCCGGACGGTTCGGTGTCACGTCTAACTATCTCGCCGATGCTGACGAGCTGCAAATTAAGATGGCCCAGGGCGCGAAGCCGGGTGAAGGAGGTGAACTTCCTGGTCATAAAGTCTCGGGCTCTATTGCGCGCACTCGGCATTCCACCGCTGGTGTCGGTCTCATTTCCCCTCCCCCTCACCACGACATCTACTCTATTGAGGATCTGAAACAGCTTATCTACGACCTGAAGTGTTCAAATCCCCGCGCTCGAGTCTCTGTCAAGCTGGTGTCTGAAGTTGGAGTCGGCATTGTCGCCAGTGGCGTAGCCAAAGCCAAGGCGGATCACATCCTCATTTCTGGTCACGATGGTGGCACAGGTGCATCGAGATGGACGGGTATCAAGTACGCAGGTTTGCCGTGGGAGCTCGGTCTTGCAGAGACTCACCAGACGTTGGTGTTGAACGATCTCCGTGGACGGGTTACGGTCCAGACTGATGGTCAGATTCGGACTGGTCGCGACATCGCCATCGCTTGTCTGCTTGGTGCTGAAGAGTGGGGCTTCGCCACCACGCCTTTAATCGCTATGGGCTGTATCATGATGAGGAAGTGTCATTGTGAGTCCAGTTATTGTCCTGTTTTCCACACTATTTTTTATTAATCACTCCATAGTGAACACCTGCCCTGTTGGTATCGCCACCCAGGACCCCCAACTTCGTGCAAAGTTCGCGGGTCAACCCGAGCAAGTCATCAACTTCTTTTACTACCTCGCGGAAGAGTTACGTGGGTATATGGCTAAACTTGGATTCCGGACTATCAACGAGATGGTGGGAAGGGCGGATATGTTGAAAGTTGATGAGAAGTTGCGCACACCCAAGACAGCTCACCTGGACCTGTCTCCTCTTCTCAAGCCCGCCTGGCAGATGCGGCCCGGGGCAGCGACCTATCGCGTTCGTCAACAAGACCACAAGCTCTATATTCGTCTAGACAACAAGTTCATAGATGAAGCTGAACCTTCTCTAACGAAAGGTCTCCCCGTTCACATCGAATGTGACGTTACCAACACAGACCGTGCTCTTGGAACTTCCTTGTCTTACCGCGTCTCGAAGTCATACGGAGAAGAGGGACTTCCGAAAGATACTATCCACATCCGCATGAGAGGTTCTGCTGGCCAATCGTGTGGTGCTTTCCTCGCTCCCGGCATTACTATTGAGCTCGAAGGTGACGCGAACGACTATGTTGGGAAGGGTCTTTCCGGAGGTCGGCTGGTCGTCTACCCCCCAAAGACTTCCACCTTCAAAGCCGAAGAGAACGTGATCATCGGCAATGTCTGTCTCTACGGCGCGACATCCGGTGAAGCCTTCATTCGTGGTATCGCTGCGGAGCGTTTCGCTGTCCGAAACTCTGGCGCCAATGCAGTGGTTGAAGGAACTGGCGATCACGGGTGTGAATACATGACAGGTGGCCGAATTGTCGTTTTGGGCACTACTGGACGCAACTTTGCGGCTGGAATGAGCGGCGGTATTGCATATGTTCTTGACACGGCACACACGTTTGCATCCAAGGTCAACATGGAGATGGTTGAACTTGGCAAGGTTGATGATCCTCGAGAGATCGCCCAACTTCGCAGTCTCATTGAAGATCATCGTCACTACACTGGCTCTGAAGTCGCTGATCGCGTCCTACATGACTTCCACCACCTACTCCCCTTGTTCGTACGGGTCATGCCTTTGGATTACAAACGCGTTCTGGAGGAACAGGATGCTCGTGCGAAGGAGGAGAAAATGCGCCAGAGCGTCATCGATCTTGTTCCCTCACGAACTGCCAGTCAAGTAGACTTGGCTTCTGAGGGCCTGGAGGATATACTGCTTCCTCGAGGGCCTTTGTCTCAGTCCCTGCCTGTCACTCCCAAGTCTCGGCATGAACCGTCAGTCGTCGACCTGGAAGATTCTATTGTCGACGACTCATCCACGAAACTTCGTCTTAACAAGCTTGACAAAACACGTGGGTTCATGAAGTACAAACGCTTGGGAGAAGCGTACCGTCCCCCTCGCAAACGTGTCAAGGACTGGAAGGAGATCTCAACGCGACTGACTGAGAGCGAGCTCAAGTACCAATCAGCGCGGTGCATGGACTGTGGTGTCCCATTCTGCCAATCTGACACGGGTTGTCCCATTTCAAACGTCATCCCAAAGTGGAATGACCTCGTTTTCAAGGGGCAATGGCAGGACGCGCTTAACCGTCTATTGCTGACGAACAACTTCCCCGAGTTCACTGGCCGAGTATGTCCCGCACCTTGTGAAGGAGCGTGTGTTCTTGGTATCAATGAACAGCCCGTCGGCATCAAGAGCATTGAGTGTGCTATCATTGATAAGGTACTTCGTCTTTCAACTGACTGAGTAGAAGTGGTTCTCATATTAACTAAGGGCTTCGAAATGGGCTGGATGGCGCCTAAACCACCCTCCTTCCGCACAGGCAAGAGGGTTGCAATCATTGGATCTGGTCCTGCGGGTCTGGCATGTGCCGACCAGCTCAACAAAGCTGGCCACCTCGTCACAGTCTACGACCGCAATGATCGAATGGGTGGGTTGCTGATGTATGGAATTCCCAAGTAAGTCTTCGGTTTGTCTTCCTTTAACTGTGGTCCTGATTATATTCATAGCATGAAACTCGATAAGGGCGTTGTTCAGCGTCGCCTTGATCTCATGGCTGCGGAGGGTATCGTAAGTCTCTGATGACAAACACCCTCATTCCTTGTTTATAATTTTATAGACTTTCATTCCCAACGCTAATGTTGGGGTTAACGTGGATGTCGCGGAACTGCGGGCAGAGAACGATGCTATTGTCGTCTGTACTGGCGCTACATGGCCCCGAGATCTCAAGATTCCCAACCGCGAAGCCGATGGCATTCATTTCGCAATGGAGTTCCTCCAAGTAAGCCTTTTCCTTAGACCGCTGTACCTTTCTTTAACACTTGAACTAGCTAAACACGAAATCTCTGCTCGACTCCGAACTCGAGAACAGCCAATACATCAACGCGAAGGGCAAGGATGTTATCGTAATCGGTGGCGGTGATACCGGGAATGACTGCATTGGAACCTCGATGCGCCATGGTGCCGCGTCTGTGACTAATTTCGAACTGCTTCCCAGACCGCCTGTTTCCCGTGGACGCGATAATCCTTGGCCACAGTGGCCCAGGATTTTCCGTACCGACTACGGCCACACAGAGGTCGCGGCTCACTTTGGCAATGGTTGGTAGCTCTTATACTGTTTCAATCTGCTGCTTATCTTCTTCTAGATCCTCGCGAGTACTGCATATCCACTAAAGACTTCGTGCTCAACGACGACGGCAAGTTGTGTGGCTTAAACACGGTCCGTGTCGAGTGGACTAAGGATAGCGGCGGTCGGTGGAAGATGGAAGAGGTTCCTGGTTCGGAGACCTTTTTCCCTGCTCAGCTTGTCTTCCTCGCCTTGGGTTTCCTTGGACCACAGCAAGAAGTCATCAAGGCACTGAATATCAAGCAAGATGCCCGTTCGAACATCCAGACCCCTCACAAGGTTAGTTCTTGTTTCTTACGTACCCCAGTTCTTGATACTTATGTCTATAACAGAAATACTCAACCAATGTCGAAGGCGTATTCGCGGCTGGCGATTGCCGCCGTGGCCAATCGTTGATCGTTTGGGGTATAAACGAAGGTCGAGGTGCTGCTGCTGAGGTTGATTCGTGGCTTTGTGGAAACACAAGGTTGCCCAATGCCGGGGGCATCAAGACTAGGGTATGTGGTTCTATTCTTGTAGTCGCCGCTTGATGTTTAACACCTCGACAGGTCTTCACTGCTCCACCTGTCACGTCGACTGCTATCACTGTCGAAGCATAAATCTCGCAGGCAGACGGTTATCTATTATCACGATGTATTTTGTATATTCTAGCTACGAAAAGTATGATCATCATGAGCTTCGAGATGTCACCAGAGTGCGCCATATCGTGAAATCATCACAAGAACGACAAGTGGAATTCGAGAGCGAACTGGGTATTCTTCTTGACATTGACATATTACTATTAGAGCTACAAGCGTATAAGATTACAGAGCATGACAAGAGAATGGGCGATTCAATGCTGATATCAATAACGTTCTCGAGGCCTTTCCCTTTCTCTATAGGAACCGCTGTTTTGGCCGTGACGATCATTATAGAATCCTTCACGCACAGGTCTCCTGCTACGCGAGGACTCACTAGTACTAGTGCGATCTCTTGTCTGACGAGAGTCGTTCCGGTAGTACGGACGATCAAAATCATTCAGTGGATTTTTGTTGCGCGAAAACCTCCCCTCATCGCGGCGCTCGTTGTAGTCTCGAGCATAGTCAGGCATACTACGCCTTTCGCCTCGACGATAGGTCGGTGTTGTTTGTCGACGAAGGCTCGCCATACGCCGTCGGTGGTCGAGAACCTAAGCGCCGTAAGCAGCATATACGAAAAAAGGAAAAGCGAGTCGACGTACATCTTGATTGAAACCGGTAATAGTCGAAAGGATAGGCTGGTTAGGATCGCTAGCTCGAAGGAGGCCCGCATAGGCCTTTTGTAAACACGTCCGCGTACGTGGGACTTGGTTGAGGGACGCTGCAATGTTCTTTTCTAATTTTTATTTTCTCTGGGTTAGCATTTATTGCGAGGAACAACAATGAACTTCTAACCGTGATTGAAAAGACACTGTACGGTGAATGCCCAAGCGCTGTTGATCCAGCTTACGCCTTCCTTGGGCAAAGCTTTCCCTTCGCTAGGGGATATGTAGGAATTCGCGTAGTCAAAGGTGACGCCATAGTAGTAAAGAAGATCAGATAGAAGAACGCCCAGAGATTCCGATTTCATGGGTTCAGTTATCATAACAGGATCTCTCCCACTCGGATTGGCCTCTCAGAGTCTAAGCGACGAGTTGAGTTAATAAACGAGACAAGCTCACCTCTAGGAAGTGTATGCACATGCAAAGAGCTGCATAGCTTCCTATGCCGTGGTTCCCAGAGTCGTTGAGATTCTCGTTCGCCAGGATATTTTTGAGTAAAAGCGCCAAGGGACGAAATGCAGGCATCTTGGTCTTGTAGTCGTTCATAAAGTCCGCGACAGCGAAGCCGTCGGTGTTGTTCACGCCGATGTCCACACTGATGGAGCCTGCGTTGGGATAAGTGTATGAGGCAGAGATGAGCAAAGGTCGAACCGTAGGCCGGTCGCGTCTTGAGACAGATAATGGGAACGGGCGCGTGCCATCTTACTTCAACATCGTCCCAGTCTGCCAGTCCATATGACGTGAGTCCCGTACGCAAGGAGAAAAGCTGGTTTCTGATCTTTGTCTTCGAGTTGCTGCTTGATATTATCACCAAATCCATGTCACTGTAATGATTTTGATTTGAGATATGGGGCAGATTGAGAGTTCTAGTCCACGCACGGCATAGGAAGCGTCAGCCCAGTGACTATACTTCCAGATTTTCTGAGGCGAGCACCAGGAATACATTGACTGACGACCCTCGACACCATACGGAAAACATCGTCGTACAAAGAATTCTCTTCCGGACTGCTTTGGCAATACGCGGAAAAGGCCTGTATTTCGTGGTGTAACCTAGAGCGTGTGATCGACGTCAAATTCGAAAATGTGAAGAATAGATTGACATATATACCGATGGTTCACGTCGCGGTATTTCATGTTGGAAAGATAATCATGCCATGGAGAGAAGAACGGGCCGGTATCAGCAGGTAGTACAGGCATTGCTGGACGGGGAGCAGGTCGTGAGGCGGTTTTTACTGAACATGGGAGTATGAGTGCTGTATTCAGCAAAGTGGCACTTTTAACCAACCTAATGGACGATTCAGTGCGTGAAAAAAGGTAGCCGCATGGCGAGTCCAGAGGTAGGGCCCAAAAGACGCTCTATACAGGCTGTTGTCAATGCAATGGCAATGACGGATGAGCATGACAGCATCAAGTGCTTTTTCGAACAGGCCATCTGGGTCGGCAATTGCCGCTTCGCGGTCACGAGGCAGTTCTTCACCTGAATTTGTCCTTTGCCTTCGACTGACATTCTTTATATCTCGACCTTTATCACTCTTTTCTCGAAAGGGTGATGTCAGACATTCTTAGTTCTTGATTTTGACGTCCGCTGCTTGGTCCGCTGTCGACAGTCATAGCAGCGCTTTACTGAAGATCGCTTCGTGGTGTATCACACGACCTATGAAAACGAAGTAACCGATGTGATACTCTCTCCCTCACTCAAAGCAATATATACCCATCCATACATTAGACATGTTGTTACAACCCCTGCGTCCGTGTTTGATAGCAATATCTCCACTCCGTGCTTCACTCCGACCAGAACAAGCACTGCTTCTCCTTTGGCGGGTTCAACTGTCAAACAAATCAGCGACCTGTCATATCTGAACGGCGAAATGGTAACCAACCTTTGCATGTTTTGAACAATTGAAGGCCTTGGCGAACTCTGGAATATTGAACAGCGTTCCATCGACACGGTATTGTGTTGGGGAGTGTGGATCAGTTCGAATCCTCTGGATCTATGGGCCAGTAATCAGCGCGGTTCAATTCAAAACCTTGGAACGTACAGCCGCGGCGGGCCTCATATTTCTTGCCCATATACGCCCGAAGGCGATAAAGAACAGCTGATCTCTCGTGTACTGAGCCAATCCAGGTAACAGATACTCGTTGCCGTCCTTCAGCGACGTTTCGTACTGCGCTTTCCATGCGCGGTAAGCCTGGATCAAGCCAGTGTCGCCGATATTTTCACCGGACGTTCTGACATGGATCATTAGTATTCAGATTTTTTTCTCAACTCGCTAACACGTACAGGTTTCCCTATAATGTGAGGTCCCAGTCAGACCAAGTATCTCAAAACAGAGGAGACGTACATTGACATGAATTTTTCCACCCTTGCCATCATCAATAGTGTAAGCTGCTCAATGTGAGTGCCCAATTGCAACCTTTGGACATGATACATACCCGAATATTGCTTGACGATGCAATCCTGCTTCCTCTGGAACCCTTCCGTGGTTGTATTGGTCCACCACTCTTCTAGTTTACCTTGTTGGTTGTACATTCTCCCAGCCGAATCGAACGCATGGGTCAATTCATGTGCAGCTACTTGACCAAATGCACCATATGACAGGTATGCAGGCCTGAAAAGGATTCGCTAAGACAACATCACCTTGCGATGAGAGGCACATACCAGTCTTTGGAGAAAAATGGGGGTTGAAGAATGCCAGCCGGGAAGACGATCTCGTTCGAGGGCGGATTGAAGTACGCATTCACCATCGAAGGATACATCTCCCAAGCCTCAGGATCGCGTTGTCGGCCGAGTTGAATCCATTCCTTGACCTTGTCAGATGTGCTGAAAACAGTAAGTCAAGAGCAGTCCCCAAACTAGAATGAAGATACATACGCAGCACTGACGATATTGTCGAAGAACTTGTTTTCGTCAATTCTGACTAGACTGTAGTACTTTGCCATCGCCTCTGCGTCGCGAGTGTCAGGTGAGATCGGGAAACCAACCTTGACACGGATGGCGTCGGCCTACGATAAACATGAGAGAGGAACCGTAAATCACGCCAGAAAAGGTTACCTTTTCGGAAGCAGCTTTCGCGCTTTCGTCATCCATCCACGGTACATTGGCAAGGCTGTTCTTGAATGATTCCACAATGTCTAGAAGAGTCCGATGAGTGACGCAGCCAAAGGTTTTCAAAATCATTCGTACCAGTGATGACCTTCGTGCCTTTTTCTCTCGACTCTCCGCCGAATGTGGCGTTTACGAAGTACCGACCGGCAGCAAAACCAAGTGTTTCCTCTACTTGACCAATACACCACTCGCCTCGATTACCAACGACACCGTGCTTGATGCCACTAAGCTCTTCCACGAGTGCGCGCTGTGCCTGCCACGCTTCCGTGCCCATACCGAGATACGGCGATAGCGTCAATGCCGCACGTACAACAAGGTATGTCTCGATTACGTCCGCGTCCGCTTCATCTATGATTTCAGAAAGACTTTCTGCGAAGGGAGGATACGTGAGGATGACATTCTTTGGGAACGAGCGAGGCGCATATGCGGAGAAGTACGCCGGGAAATTAATTTGTGGAAGTGTACCAGTCAAGTTGTGAAGTGGAACTGGGTTATATGTGCCGACGGGATCTTCCTGGAGGACATCCAAGTCCAAGCTCGCTTTAGCGATCTTCGATTCGAATTTGACAACCTTCTTCGCGAGTTCGTGCGCACGCTCTGTCTGATTGACGGGTTCATCTTTGTCGTCGTCGTCCCCTTCACCCCAAGGTGGCCAGGGCCATGGCGGCCACAAATTATCACTCCCAGCCTCTCCCTGATTGACAAGTTGAAGTTGTTGATGTTCCCGAACAGTTTGGCGCAGTTTGGCGTCTTCCTCGACCAAGGTCAAAAGTAGTCGTTCGATAACGAGCTTATAGACCTCCTTGACAGACTTCTCTTTGTAATATTCCTGAGACGCAATGAGACTTTCACTGGCCTACACCCAACTCGAATTGCAGCTTACCTTAGAAGGTAGACCGAGACTTGGCTGACTGAACCACAATGTCATGTAATTGGGATCTACCCCAACATCGCCCTCAATTCCAAACCCAAATAACGCATCGACACCCCGTGAATGCAGGAATGCGAGTGCAGCGGTTAGACCCTTCTTGTCAGTTGTGTCCTGCTCTTTGGTGTCTGTAATTTCGGTGGTGTTTCCTCGAAAGAGTTTCCTCAACGTCTGGACAAAATGCACGAGTGGCTCCGCTCCAATGTCATCTAGTTTCTCCTCATTCATGCATGACGCATACATGCCTCGAATTTTGGCGAGAAGTTGGTCATCAGGAGAACTTGACGCAGTGAGAGAGGGAGGTGGTGCCTCGAGGATCTGCTGGAGAAGTTGTCGGTTCTGTATTGCCAATGTTTCGAACGATCCAACGCTTCCTTTATCGGCGGGGAGAGGATGTGATTTGAGCCATCCGCCATCTGGTGTGCGTTTGTTAGAAATGAATCAGTGAGGGTGGGTATGGACATACTTGAATATTGGTAGAAATTCTCGCATGGATCCTGGGTCGTGTCGAGTGAGGAAAGGATCTGAGCGGAAAGGATTATGCAATCCGGAGTGAGGCATCGAGACTGTACACGGTAGTTTAACGACGCGACATATAGTGAAGACATATAGCATACCTCTGCAGGAGGCTCAGTGGGTCCTGAAGGTGGTGCAGCAGTCGTCGTGGTGTAAGCGGTCGTAGTAGCTGTCAAAGTGATGGTTTCACCTGGCTGCTGCTTCCCACCATCACCAGAGTTCAGTTTATGTTGTACGCCGGCGAATAACCCGATAAATATCTAAGAGAATGAGACATAAGTGTTGAATGGATGTATTCAAGACGCACAGAGCTCAGCAACAACAATATCAGTGCGACCACCAAGAGCACCTTGGTCAGCGCTGTTAACGGCTCCTGGGCAATGGAATGGACGCGGTCCATGAAGGACTGCTCTCCGCCTTCTTGATTCACACTTTCGACATCGGGGTCGCGTAGCAGAGGTGCCGTTTCTAGTGAAACTTTTGGGTTAAATCTTGTCCTCTTCAACGAGAAAATTGGCTTGCCTTCGTCGGCGGACGGCCGCGGTTCCGCCATGGTTCAACGGTGGTCGTGGTTGCTGGTCAACAAGCAGAGACTCGTCCCCAAGGTCAGTGCGAGGCGTGGCCGATGGAGGTTAATACAACGCCCGATACGTCACTCCCGAAGCTCCGTTAGGCCATGTGCACTTCACGTGGTTCGTCGATCTCAACCTTTTTGCCTGTCGTCTTCATCGAAGTAGAATGCTCAGCGATGGAAACAAAACTTGGCTAGCTATTTCGTAACTCTTTCAGGATCTTGCACTTGGGCTGGTTTCGTTCCGGTGAAGGGTGCTGACTCTCGCTGAGCGCACGAGCCGAGTTAAATCTCTCGTGCACGCCCAATTCTGACCGGACTATCAGACGTTCTTATGTCAGGACACATTTCTCTGGTGTAAAGCATGCCCTTCTCTATGTTGTTATTTCTTCCTTGCCGATATTAGGTTCTCTTGGTCGAACGCGTTCAACATCTCATCGAACGTACCTTGCCTAAGAGCTCTTGTCATGCTAGCCCATCATATTAACTCTTTTCCGCGGGAACACGTCTGCTACGGATGCCGACAACAAGCGTCAAGTCACTGATCGGGACTAGCATGTTCATGTCCCGCCCGGACTTGAAGCTTTCAGTACTTTGCCTCCTCACGTGTAGACACATGCTGTCACCGTTGTCTTCTGTGGTGTAGCAGGTTACGCACACCCTACCAACTTGTTTCTAAAAGTCTCTATTCTAGTGTTCTGTCGTGCGGATAACGGCTGCTTGCTCTTCAGGACGTATGATCCGAGGCCTTCTCTGTGCATACGTTACGCTTTAGTCCTTAACCTTTATTCTCCTCGTTGTTCATCTTGTTGTAAGTCATTCATTTACTGCTCATATGGCGCATATCTATCTCCGCGGCCTTCTTCTGACAATACTTCTACTATCTGAAGCTCGGCTCGTACTACTCACTTTCTTTCGACAACCACGACTGCGGGTGATTGCTACTCGAGTCTCTTCGCTAAGATATGAATGGGAAGAAGCATACGGCGATCCTGTCGGATTCTGGTGAGTTCGAAAAGTTCGCTCTAAAGACGTCTTAGTTGAAATCAGATTGACATCCCCGCTCTTACGGGAACAGGATTTAGCGCTCTTCTAACGTTGACTATAACAAGACAAGCGCGAATCGGACTGAATGCCACGCGTAACCTGCTCTAGTTTAAAAGACAGCCACTGGGAGGAGATGACAATTGCTGCGCTATCCATCAATGCTCCTACTAGTCCTCACCCTTTCTATCCTCGGCGCGCGCTCTCGATCAGCGATAGGTCCCACCGGAGATCTGAATATTTCGAATGTCAACTTGGCGCCTGATGGTGTGCCACGCATGTATGTCGTTCGATGCCAACAATTTAAAGGACAGTCAGTAACTCACCCTTTACAGGACGGTACTAGCGGGCGGTACCTTCCCCGGAACTCTCATTACTGGCAAAAAGGTAACCCATGCAGTGAGAATCGTGCTCGGACTAACTCGTCTTTTGTGGTAGGGCGACAACTTCCAGCTCAATGTCACTAATTCTTTGACGAATCCGTCGATGTTGACGAGCACCAGTATAGTCCGTCTTATCTCCTGTTTGACATTCGGTGAATGATATAAAACGCTAGCACTGGCACGGCCTCTTCCAACACGGTACAAACTACGCTGACGGCGCCGCATTCGTGACGCAGTGTCCTATCATCGCGAATAACTCGTTCCTCTACGATTTCAGCGTTCTAGATCAGGCTGGCACATTCTGGTATCACTCTCACCTAGGCGTACAATACTGTGATGGTTTGAGAGGCGCTTTCATTGTCTATGACGGAGAGGATGGCGTGAATGATCCTCACAGGGCTCTGTATGATGTTGACGATGGTATGGTCAACGGATCTGTTCTTTCTTGTCTGATGCAGTCTCGTTAGAGAACACCGTAATCACTCTTGCTGACTGGTAAGTGTGTCGACAACATAACACGACCAAAGTGAACTCTATAATTTTCCAGGTATCATACCGATGCTGAAACGCTTGCCAAAGCAAATCGGCCTGCGACTCCCGACGCGACCTTGATCAATGGAAAAGGTAGATTTGGAGCTACGGTGCGTAATAGCCTTACTTCTTTCCAGTCTCTCGTTTCTCATTCAATCAACGCGTTAGCCCACCGCAGACCTCGCCGTCGTTAACGTCGAATATGGGAAACGCTACCGCCTCCGCCTTGTGTCGATCTCTTGCGACGTCAGACATACATTTTCTGTTGACGGCCACGATCTCATCGTTATCGAAGCCGACGGTGTCAACCACGAGCCTGTGACAGTCAACTCTATCACTCTACTTGCGGGTCAACGTTACTCAGCTCTTCTCACTGCCGACCAGGAAGTCGGAAACTATTGGATTCGTGGCAATCCAAGTTCTAGTCGTTATACTGGATTCGCTAATGGAATCAATTCGGCTATTCTCCGATATTCGGGTGCTCCTGTGGCGGACCCTCGAACTGCAATGCAAACTAACGTAGTCGAGCTGACGGAGGAAAACTTGCATCCGCTCGAATCTCCTGGTGCCCCGGGCCCTGCGATGCCTGGTGGTGCCGATGTTGTCCTGGATATGACGCTCGGTTTTAAGTTTAACGGTCACAGCTTTACTATCAATGGAGAGTCGTTCATCCCACCAACTATCCCAGTGTTGCTACAGATACTTAGCGGCAAGCAGACCGCCCAAGATTTACTTCCAACTGGAAGTGTCTATCCCCTACCGCCCAACAAAGTCATCGAATTGAACCTCATTGGTGCCGACGCACCTGGATCTCCGGTGGGTATAACCGTTTATTGTTTTGAACGAGTTATTGACAGAGAGAGTTTGCGATTCTTAGCATCCGTTTCACCTTCACGGCGTGAGTGGCTACGAGCGTTTTGCGGTCACGCACCACTGATGCATTTATATTCTTAGCATGTCTTCGACGTTGTCAAGATTGCTGGAAGCGATACATATAACTTTGCAGACCCGGTACACGATTCATTCCCACTGTGTTTGTAGTATTCGCTGACCTCATATGCTCTAGGTCCGTCGAGATGTTACTTCGGTCGCTGCTGGCAATACAACAACAATCCGTTTCATGACTGACAATCCTGGGCCATGGTTCCTACATTGGTAAAACCCCTTCATGACTGCAGATTTTTGAAACTGAGTGGGACACATATTGTAGCCACATCGATTTCCACCTGGAAGCGTAAGTCACACAGCTCTATCAGCCCGAAGATTAACTCATCGATGTCTTCAGTGGACTAGCGGTTGTGTTTGCAGAAGATATCGAGATGACCAGCAATGTCAACCAAGTCAATGGTTAGCGTCTTACATGAAGAAGTCCCACGCATTCTCACTTATTCCAGATGCCTGGGAAAACCTCTGTCCCCTCTATAACGGGTCGTCTTCAGGTCGAGCATAATTCTTTTGTACGATTATGGGAAGCAATCCAGAATTCCTCCTTCCGTCATTGTTTTGTATAGAGCAATGATTAGAAACTCTATTGGGCCTTATTCTTCTTCGCTGCCGCAGCCATCGCACGCACTCTCCACACGCGGTATCCGAACAACGCCGTGAAAACATACCCAGTTACGGCCTTTGCTCCCAAAGTGCTCAATGCAAACGAAGGTTTCAGATACGCGTTGTCAAACGCAGGATGTTGTGTCATCATGCTGAATACGACGGCAACAAGAGAACCACCCCATACGTCGAGAGAACCAATGACACCGGCACCGTTACGAAGGAATACCGGAGTGCCAAAACTCCATTCCGGCGTCCACGTCTTCAGTGTCGCCGCGGTAACACCACCACCTGCAGACGCGACGGCTCCGAGGATGATGTGGAATAGCGGCGAAGAAGATAGCTTCGGATCGACAGCGATATTCGCAGGCGCGTGGAGAAGGGATACAGTACTCGTAACTGCATTTGTGCGGAGAAGGGCATCGATAGGTACAAGTGCCACTTCGAGTGCGGGGTGCGTGAGGAGTTCCGGGAAGAAGTTGAAGACTGCTGTGAGGACAAGATGTGTCGAGAGATAGTTTATGTACGGATGGATGGAGTATAAGATGGGTGGGGACATGCTCAGCAGCGAGTGGGAGATCACCATGCCGCCCCAGCACATGACGAGGTAGCCAGCTAGATATGTCCCCCAGGACAGGTTGCTGCCAGTGCGTCGCATATTGGCCTGGTAAGCCATGGATATCCGGGCTGCATGGAGGGTAGGGGCCCAGGCATACGGGAACAATGTCGAGTGGACTTTTGTTGTTGTGAGAAATGTGAGAGCATCGGCGCACGGTCGGAGGACATATGCGAGTGTTGCTGGAGCCGTTGACATTGTGGTGGTTTGGTCAAGAAAGATAGATCAGGAAAACGGGATCAGTGTGGCCGGACCGATTCGTTCCGAGGTATTAGCGTGTATAGCCGAACTTGAACTTGGGCCAAAGCTTTCATACTGTATTTTATAGAGAAACCTGATTGTTGAACGACGTTAGATGGTGGTGTAGACGTGAACCGACAGCGATCCTCGGTCATCGCGAAAGTTATTCGGTCCGGCAGTGCCGGCGGCGCCGAGATCAGTCTGGATTCTGTTTTTCATCTTGTTGTCGACGAGATACGACCATTGCCTTGCGCATTCTTCAGCTTGACAAGTAATGCTCACTCTCACTCATGGCCATCGATTTCCTGTCATTCGGCGCCAATAATCGGACCGTCGAGATTCCGGACGGATCCAGAGCGGATTCTGGTAATTCCGTCGCGTATGCTGCCCACAACGACCCGAGACCCGCTCCCGTCGCACCAGGTCGCACCCAAGCCCAGCAGACTTCCAAATTCTTCACCAACTTCACGTGCTCCTCCCCTTCAACTGACTGTTGGTTCGTGGTCCTGAGTCCTGACAGCGACAGGTAGTGTGACCAAGGTGAACCATGAAACATTAAATAATGTCAGCCCCCAGGTCCTCACCTACCCTTCTTTCAGGTGCCTTTCCCCCCTCTCAACTTGTGTTGAAACGATTCACGCTCCCCAATGTCCGGCCTTGTGGGGACAAATTGTATCCCCTCACACGAGCAAGTCATGGAGATCAATGCACTCCTTGCTGCTAAATTCGCCGACCTCGCGCGTCTGGAGCTGGAGATAACGCGTGTTAGCACCCTCCTACAACACCTCGTCTCGCAACGCGATGACACGCGCGCCTGTATAAACTCCCACCTCGCCATTTTGACTCCCATTCGGCGTTTACCAGTGGAGATACTACAGGAGATTTTCGCACACTGTCTCCCCGCCAAACAGAATTGTGCAGCCAGTCAGGCACCGTTGGTGTTGACGCAAGTCTGTGTTCTCTGGAGGCAGGTCGCGATTGGGACGCCGAGGCTTTGGGATGAGATGGTGATGCGATTGCCGTCACGACCGTCATTTATTGGCGAGGACACAGTGGTGTCTTCGCGGAGACGTCTACATCTGATGGCATTATGGCTTGAACGCTCAAAGGCCGTCCCCTTCACGTTGTTGCTCAGCGTGCCGCACGCTATTGCCGGTGTTTTGGAGGAGTTCCTTCCCCTATTCCAGGCCCATTTACATCGGTTCAAGGACCTTCGCGTCTGGCTACCTGTTTGCTGGTTGAACCATGTGCTGCCCTTGATCACCATTGGTACGACTTGGCCGGTCCTCGAAAAACTCGAAATCAGTTTTTCACCTGTTCATGGACCTTCGAGTGGCATGCCTGTGATCCAATTAGACGAAGAACGTATGCCTCGACTGCATCACTTCTTCTTGCGCTTCGGCGGTTATGGGAGCCCTGCCAGTGCAGAGTTGTCCTCGCCTAGTAGCACTCTACGTTCGCTGGATTTGGACTTTATCATTGCACCTTCGGAGTGTCGTCGCATATTGTCAGAGTGCCCGAACTTGTTGACCTGCAGATTGAGGGCAGTTGATGGGTTCTCAACTCACCCAGATCCGGGGCCCGCTGTGTTGTATTGCCTTGAGGATTTCACCGTTCAGACGTCACAGCCAATCTCACTCCTTCTTGGTTCCCTTTCCCTGCCTTCGTTGAAGAGCCTTCACATCTCCGAGACTATCACATTTGATTCGACCAGGACCGTATGGAGCCAGGATACATTCGACAACTTCATCGAGAATTCGGGTTGCAAACTGGAGACCCTACTTTTGCATAACGTTCTTCATAGTGAGGACGAGCTTATTCGATGTCTTAGCACATCCAAGAGCCTAAAGCACTTTGGGGCTCTGGACCTACGAGAAGTGACGCTGTGCACCGATCGTGCTCTGGGGATGATGACTGCCCGACCAGGAGAGTCGTGTCTGGCTTCGAATCTACAATCGTTGAGGTTGGGGAGCACCCTTGTATCGGAGGATGGCGTATTCGGGGCGATGGTGAATTCGAGGTGGAGCGGCGCGCCAGGTGTGGCCCGCCTTCTATCTGTCACTCCTACATGGACGCGGGGGAAGCATGAGGAGGATATTCGACAGTTGAGGATGCTCCGAGATCGAGGTTTGGACCTAGCTAACTTACTTTAATATCATATGTATTACATATACCTCTTTGCCTACTGGGCACTTCAGAATCAGACTACAACGACCAGACACCGCCGCCAGCTGCGCTGTCCGCAGTCGTGATTCCTACCAAGAGATCGGCACAAATGTGCCGAAGCTGACGACAGCGTCACAGCCATTATGAATAAGGCCCCTGTAGTAATTTCTCAGCCTAGTTTCGCTTCGCACTGTCTCAGTCTGAACGATGGCCGAAAGTGAAGAAAGTATCCACAAGAAACGTCGACTGCAGCGTGCCTGCGACTTTTGTCGGCGCAAGAAAAGTGCGTGTTAGAACCGGCTCCGTATTCGATCGTTAACCGGGATAATGCAGTTCGATGTAAATACTCGCAAAACAGCGTGTAGCTCCTGTTAACCGGCTCTTTCAGGTGACGGCGTGCAGACATCGGCGGCGGAGGGCAGTAAATGTTCCAACTGCAAGTTGTATAACTCGGCGTGCACGTATGTCGAGGCTGCTCAGGTGTGTCATAAAGAGATCTTACCCCAGCGGGTGCTGATAGGCTTTATTAGAAACGCGTATCTTCAGCTCGAGGGTAAGATCAAGGATTCAATACCGGTACCTTCTTCTGAAATGTCTTTAGATACGTCGAGACTCTTGAAGACCGCGTGGAACGCATGGACAGTCTTTTGACTAATGTTCGTGGTTTCCTCTAGTCCTGGTTCCTTTGTGAGCTAAACCGTCGCGTAGTTGGTTGGCCAGTCAAGTCAGAGACGGAACAGCAATGCTTCACCGAGTCCCCCTTCCCAAACGCACTCTTTGTCTACGGCATCATCACCGACTTCCCAGCCGAAAACACCACCGGTGCTCGGTACAACTAGTCTAGTTCCCGCTGTTCCTGCCGTTTCCACCGCAAGAGAGGAACAAGAAGACGACTTCATCTCACTTACAGACAACTTCCAGAAGATGGATGTCGCAGACGATTCCTGGACTCGCTTCTTCGGCAAGTCCAGTAGCGCTCAACTAGTCCAAACTGCGATAGAGTTGAAGAACGGAACCGATCCTAGCGTACTGCTTGAAGACGAGCCGAACGTCTGCAACTGGCTTCCCGAGGACGCGTGCGATCACATGCGCCCGGAATTCAAGGTCAAGCCGCCTGTGAGTTTCACACCGTTTAATAGCTTGCATGATTCCTCAACTTTACGCGTACAGTGGGAAGCAGCTCTTGACCATAACAATGATGCGCTCGCACATTATGTATTTCCCGAGGATGACCTGTTCAACCGTCTCATAGACGAATTTTTCGCCAAGCAGAACATGATGCTTCCTTTACTACACCGACCGACATTTGACCGCCAGATCGCGGCCAAGATGCATCTCAATCATCAGATGTTCGGCGGCGTGGCGCTATTAGTTTGTGCGCTTGCCTCGCGTTTCATCGATGACCCGAGGGTGCTGCTTGATGGCGATACATCCAAGCGGTCCAGTGGATGGAAATATTTCACGCAAGTACAAACAGTGAGAAGGTCGTTAATGGCGCCACCGACTATCCATGATCTGCAATTCTACACTGTAAGCGAGCTGGTTATCTTTATTAGAATCATCCTCTTAACATATCTCTCAGCTGTATTCAAATTTCCTCTTTGGAACGTCCGCACCTCAAGCGTGTTGGGCTGTCATCGGTATGGGCATTCGGCTTGCACAGGATGTCGGTGCCCATCGCAAGAAGAAAAGTACTGGTCCCAATGCTGAAGACGAACTCTGGAAACGAGCATTCTGGTAGGCTGCGCACTGTTTATCTTACACGCTACTTATATCTTGTTAGGTCGCTGGTCATGATCGACCGGGATGCCAGTCTGGATTTAGGACGTCCATGCGCGATACAGGATGATGAGTGAGCTGATTTTTTTCTGTCGTTCGAGTTATACTGACGCAATGATCTTACCCACACAGTATTGATGTCGATTTTCCCATTGAGTGTGACGACGAATACTGGGAGCATCCGGATCCCGAGAAAGCCTTCAAACAACCAGCAGGAAAACCATCTTATGTCTCATTCTTCGTCTCGGGTTTGAAGCTAAACCAGATTGTTGGTACTTGTCTAAGAACTTTGGTCTGTTGCTCACGACACGTCTATCGCTCGTAAACTCACAATTTTTCAGTATTCCACGAATAAGGCTAAATTGCGTAATACCGACAAAGACTGGGAGCAGAATGTTGTTACTGAACTTGATTCGGCGTTGAACGCTTGGGTTGACTCCGTCCCCGAACATTGTATGTGTTTTCCTCTGGTGTGTCCCCATTACTGACATGCTGCAGTGCGCTGGGATCCTCATCGCGAGAATGAAATCTTTTTCAATCAATCCGTCGCGCTCTATACAGGATATTACAATATTCAAATATTGATACACAAACCTTTCATACCTTCCCCTCGAAATACGTCGCCCTTGACATTCCCTTCTTTGGCCATATGTACCAATGCGGCGCGGTCGTGTAGTCACATTGTTGACATCCAGCGACAAAGAGGGTTCGTCTGGGGTCAACCTTTCTCACTGGTACGTGCGTTCATCGACGGGCATGTTATATCTCATTCAGCGGTCTTCTTTAGTTGAATGCTTTCTCCGCTGCTATTGTGCTGCTCTTGAACATATGGGGTGCAAAACGGTCTCGCATGAACTTGAACCCTGTGAAAGAGATGCTTGATGTGCACAAATGCATGCAAGTACTGAGAGACATGGAAAATACGTACGTTAGCCATTATTCGTCCTGCACAATGCTCAAGGTTTTGTCTACCAGGTGGCATTTTGCCGGTCGATTATGGTAAACACGTTCATCTTTCGAACAGCCGTAGGCTCACTCTGAATCACAGGGATATCCTGTACCAACTCGCATCCGTCGGTAACCTCCCTCTACCTGAGTACAACCCGGCTCTCAAGCGGCGCCGCGACGACGACGACGTTCCTGCCACTATAGAACAATCCTCGTGCCAGTCCGTCAGTACTGGCAATCAAGCATCGGCTCCCACAAACTACACGTCGTCTCCTCAATCGTACCAATCTACCTCATACGCTACCCAGAGTCCGGACCAACTATTTAATGGTTTTCCCATGTCTTCTTCGACAACGATCCCGAACGGAAACGGACTTTGGATGATGCCACATGATTCTGATGTGTTCAACATACCTCTACCAATGCACAGCTCGGATCTGGGACGAATGCCTCAGGCGCCGCTTCCCAATAGAGATATTCCTCCCGCGACATCGACAGCGAACACTGGTTGGCCCTTCTCGGATATGACACAGCAGCCGTATGCGTTTGGATTTTCTCAGCCCAAGGATCCAATCAATCCTGTGGTGGATGATGCGACGTTTGCTTTATGGGCGAACGCCCCTGGAGGATTAGAGTTAGTCTTTTTCCTTTTACTTCTACCCGCGCTGATTGATTTGTAGCTTGGATGATTGGGCCTCCTACATTGCTGGAGTTTCTCATACTGACCCGCAAGTGTAGATTTGTCGTTGCATTGTTTTTGCTACAGTAGTATTCCACCGTTAATCTCAGATTTATGTGTAAATCTAGGGTGAATGAAAGAAGGATTTCTGTGAATGTTGTGTTGTCGGGGAAACAGGATATAGCGCTGAGCTTGGGAAGCGCACAATTGCAAATTTCAAACCTTGGGTCGCACGAAGCTCGAACAATTCTTATCAGCAATCTGCCTATTATTGTCACCCCAGTGCAGGTCAAATGTTTTCTTGACAGAAAGCCCGGCATGTGAGCATCAGAGTTCCCGCATGAACGACGAACGTGAGGCTCAAACGGTCGTCCCATTCCTCACTTTGAACCATAACGACCCTTGGAAGCGAACCTCGTGGCGCGGAAGTAAAACCCTGCAAGAGCCAATTTGGGCGACGCGAATATCACGTGCCGAAATACGCGACCCATTTTGAGCGAGTGTGGTCTGGGAAGCTTTTCTTCTGCTTCTAACAACGAGAAGACCGCGAGCGTACGGCAGTCGCGACAACGCTCCCCGCAACGACAGCGAGGAGACGACGGCCTAGACTAGAGCAGCGGCCATACTGATAGAGCCTCCGAGCGCATGACTATCTGCTTCTTCGACGTGGTACGGGCATCATGTTGATTATGGCAATGCACTAATTTAAGGCTGCCCATTGCAGACGTATTGATACCTCTTAACGATGCCTAAATTCCTGGCGCGGTTCAGGAGGCGGCCTGCAGCTACTGCCGATGAGCCCACCGAGTCGTCTGCGGTAACGGAACCATGCAATACGCCCCCAGTGACGACAGCGGACTTGGGCCAAAAGATACACCCGAACTTGGACGAGCTCGTATCCACATTCACAGCACCACCGCCACCACCAACACCCGCAGTGACACCTAGGGCTCCTATCGTCGACGACATCGAGGGTAGCATCATCCCTCTGAAGCCGGCTGTTGGTCGTCCCAGACGAAAGTCGGGAGATGCGCGATCTCCACGAACCTCCGCCAATTCTCCAATTCTTCATCCTACTTCACTTCCAGAATCAGATTCCACGAACAAGAACGAACTCGCACAAGGTAGTAATGAGTCTTTAGTACATACCCCTCCACCTGGCTCTCCCCAATCACCGGCACCTCCATCGTCGTGGTCGACCTTTGGGCGCACGGCTTTGAAGGGTGCCAAATCAATCCCAAACATCATTGATAGGTCGCGACCTAGTACTGCCGGCAGTCGAAGTACGTCGCGTACAGCAGAAGGCACTCCAGATCCCTTGACCCCATATGCATCCATCTCATCTGGATCCATGCCATCCTCGGGATTCACGTTTGGACACGGTCGTATTGTGCCCCCACTACCACCCTTGGACCATCCAGCGTTCAGCGGTGATGTAAGTCTTGACGTTGAGGGCCTGCCGGTCAGTTTGAAGGACGACCGTGAAGTCGTGCAATTCCTTGCCGATAAACAGCCGCGTCCATCAATTTCCCTTCCGTCTATGCCTTCCAGCTCAGGCGTATCCTGGTTAAAGGAGTCGAGTTCGAGACCGCGAGTGCAGGACATATTCCCGAGCAGGACAGGGATGGATTCACCTGTCAAAGGACGACGAAGGTCAGACGCAAGCAGGGGTTCGCGCAGGAGGCGAACAAGGCGCTCACAAAGTGCATCCGTTCTCAATCAACATGTGCAGCCTGGCGATGCATCAGATGCTGAATACAAGGGATCCAGGGAAACGTCCCTATTTACATCTGATTATGGCAATCTCCAGGCACGTGGCGACAGCGTGGGTCTAATCTCGTTTTTCGGCTGGTCTGGTTTCTCATCTTGTTTCTTCCTTTTCGGTCTTTGTTCTCTTTTGTTCTAGTCGCAGGCCAGCGGGGCGCTTGGTTTAGGATCGCCATTTCTATTGCAGAGTGTCTCTGGTTTGTCACCTTTTCACCCTTTCACCCTCGTGTCGCAGGCGACGTACTTACTGCTGGCGCGTGTTTAGCAGGAGAGCCTTATAACTTATCAACATCTACTACCGACGACCATAATTCGATACCGCAAAATACTACATCCTTGACTGGACCGTCTCTCGATAATTCAACCACCATCTCGAGTATTTCCAAATCCTACAGTTCCCCCGGCAACGAAAAGACGAATATGTCCTTGCACCCTTCACCTTCACCACCTGTTTCACCCGGTCACTCGCCTTCTACCTTGCTCATGCCTCCCTCGTTGTCTGTCACCGGCCCTACCCCCGAATCATCACCCGTTGTCGAGCCGATGACACCTAGCAGAAGCAAAGGAAAGCGCAAAGCAGATGAGGTGGAAGGACCTGGGGGGACACCACCCGAAGCGAAAAAGTCGGGACACCAGAAAACGACGTTCGCTACGCAGGATCCCAGACGTACGTCTTCGCTTGCCTCCTCGGACAGCTCAAATTAACGTTATTATCAACAATCTAGCTCACCGGGCTTCTGGCACTGGAACCTCGGGCTCCTCGCATGCACCGTCTTCATTTCACCGTAGCAAGCGAGCTCGGCTCTCCGGATCGGCGACACCTGGCAGCACGATTGCGAGTGTAATGTCTTCTGTGGGCGAGGACGCACTACGTCCTGCGTCGCGGAGTGGGAATCACCAGCAAAACGCATCGAACACGGGTTCGTGGGCGAGTCGGGTTAGCGCGCCTTACCGAACTCAATCGAGGACGTCTGGACGTAATTCTTCACACCACCAGAAGACCAGAACACCTTCGGAGGCGCCTTCACGTCGAAGTATATCGCAAGCCTCCATTCCCATTTCGGCGCTCATTTCACCGCATGCGCCGTCCATTTCGCAGCGGTCGACGACGTATCATATGCGTGACCCTCGGAAGCCTGCTCCTGTTCAGTCGACGCCATGGTCGCTGACATTACCTGAGCGCGGCTGGCAGCGTTGGACTGACGGCGGCGGGAGTCCACCGCATGCTTGGATGTTCTTTATTGGTTTTGTGCTCTTCCCACTTTGGTGGGTGGCGGCGCTTTTTGTGCGCATACCGAAGACTCGAGAGATTGGCACGGGAGCGGAAGAGAAGGGTGTGATGCTGGACGATCCGCAGGTTGAGCATGGTATGTTGTCCCACCTTGCAATGTCACGCGTTTCCTCATACTTTTGCAGACGCAATCTCATGGCGGAGACGCTGTAGAGTGATGGCGGTTTTATCGCTATTCACATACGTCCCGTTCATCGTTTGTATCGCCATCTTTGCCCCGCGGTAGCACCCATGACATGGCTCCCCTCTTTTCGATTCCCGCTCTTTTGTTCAGTCATTATCATCATTGTATTAGCATCGAACATCGTCATCCATCTGTTATACCATACCATGACTCGCCCCCGGACATCCCCCTCTGCGTTACCTTGGACTACTGAGGCCCCCGTACATTCATTCGTTTACCTGTCATTCTTTTGTGTGAGTTGTTGTTGTAGAGAATAAGTTATGTATAGCCAACCGCTCTCGCGTCGCAGTATGTTATATGCATGCATGTAGTACGACGTGGTTAGGTTGCAATGTAATTTATTCGGTTGTATACTGTAGCAAGAGAACTAATGGTCTACAAACGAGAAAGTGCACAGTCCCAAAACAGGACGAGGAAATCTCACTGATCGGTCATTCCTTGACTCCGGACCACCATCAACGATATCGACAGCTGCGCCTCGTCATGCGCTGTCAATGCCATGGCAGGAAATAAAAAGAAAAGAAAAGGCGCCCAAAATGTTTCTGCCAATGACCGGCTAGTGAAAAAGATCAAGTTGGATGACAGCTTGGCTGTGGTTAAAAAGGTTGACGATGGCGATGTACCCGTCATTGGCGGCCTGCTCTACGCAGACGAGATCGAGACGACGGTCGACACACTCAATACGTTGGTGGAACACCCACAGCTGATATCTTCAGCCGCGCTCAAGGGCTTTCGTACAGCCGTCCATGATTACTGGAGGGTGTCAACAGAGACCTCGATGACAGGTATGCGCCTACTTCTTTCCTTCAATTGTGCAGAAAAGAATGACTGTATAGGCAGTTCTATTGTATCTCGAGTTTCTTCAGCCCTCGTTGATCACAGGCATGTCGACGCGCTTGTCCTGCTCTCGGAAATGCACATACGCGGCCAGGTTCCAAAGTTGGGCACCTTGCAGCGCTGGGTGCGAGAATGCGACGCAGTATTGACACCGGATATGCCTCGCGAAGAGCAATCCATGGTTTGGCGAGTGTTGGATCTCATCCTCCGAACGACTCAGCCGGAAGTCATTTCATCATCTGTAACCGGAGAATCCACCTTGGATGCCCATGGACGGTTGAAGTGGTTCCCACCATTCTCAGTACCTGCGACCGCATTACCAGAATCTTCATATGATACAGCTGCTATCGTGCAAGCTGCTTCTAGTGCTATGACCGTCCTTCAAAACACGCCAGGTCCTGAACGGCGTCCGCCCAATAAGTACGCTGCTGTAATATACTACTCTCCTCCAGACACGTTCAAGCTACTTCTTCCGGAGGCTCGGAAAGTCGTTCCTGCACGACACGACGTCCCAGGCGTCCCCGGAACTTTTATCATTTCCAATGTCTTCGAGCCAGGTGAATGCGACGCCATCGTTCAGACCGCCGAAAATGTCGGCTTGCTTCCAGACGAGCCGATATCTGGCTCGGCTGTCCAACTGGCATCTATTCTTGCGCACAATCTTATATGGCTGGCGGATACCAAGTTTTTGGATGTGGTATACGCGCGGATTGTTTCCCTCCTTCCGCCCGAGATAAACGGTGGCAAAGTTAAGGGCATCAATGCGCGCTTTAGGCTCTATCGTTATAGACCGGGGGCTCTTTATCGCCCTCATGTTAGTATTTTTGCCTGTCGATTGGCTTAAAACTGATGTTAAGACCAGATCGATGGTGCTTGGCCTGCCTCAGCTCTCGATTCTACGACCTCACCGGCATCCTACGTCTATGACTCTGATGACACGGTCTATTCAAGACTGACTATGCTTATCTATCTCAATGATGGGTTTGAGGGTGGATGTACTACTTATTTCCTTCCATCGGCGACTCCTGGTGTTCTTGATGCGCGACCCATACGACCGAGAAAAGGTACGGTCGCCTTTTTCCCTCATGGGGCGGCGAAAGGTAGTCTTTTGCACGAGGTTAGTGGTACTTTGCTCATATCTTTTGCTGTGCTCCATTGATCTACAGGGAAGCGGCGTCGAGGGAGATGGTGTCAAGTATGTGATTAGGACGGAAGTGTTGTACGAGGTAGACAAAAAGGAGAGGATTGTAGGCTGATAGTCCGTCGAATTCGGCGTGGCGGAGAAGCGCTGCTAAATAAAGAAGAATCCTGTACAATCAGTGACTCGAGAAGCAGTACAATTCTTGTAGGATACTTGGGAAAATCATGGATCAATCAGTTGTTATGAGTCACTGATCGAGTCAAGCTTTCTCTTATAACCACCTCATAACTTGGTCGTTTACGCGTTATATCGTGTCATGGCACTCATACACATCGACGAAGCTGCAGGCTCAGATACCACTGGCAAGGGCACCCCAGAGCAGCCTTATCAGACGCTCGGATTTGCGCTATTCAGCCATGGCAGCGCCGATGGGTTCTTGATACGGAAAGATGCCAACGCTGAATACGACAAACCCACCCAGTCGTCGCTGAAAAAGGCTCAGAAGACGGCAGATGGCCTTGAAAAGAAGCGCAAAAAGGCAGAGGAGCTCGCTCAGCGTGAAGCAAAGGAGCAGGGCGAGGAGAAGGAGAAACGGGAAAAGTTGTTGGAGGAGAGCAAGAGTATTGTCCTCACCGAAGATCCATCTCTGCCTGTTGCTAAGAAGGTACTGTTCTGTGCCATCTATCCTTCATCCATCTAAACTTGAGCAGTCCAAGGTCGGCCAGCTTCAATCTCTACGATCTAAACGAATCCGCGTATCTGGCTGGGTCCACCGATTACGCTCCCAAAAGGGCATCATTTTTCTTGTTTTACGCGATGGAACTGGATATCTGCAGACCGTTCTCTCTGGTCTCGTGGTACGTTGTATCTACAACTGCCTATCGTAGCTCAAGAATCTCTTCAGAGTCAAACATACGAGGCCCTCACTCTTACCCTCGAATCATCAGTCGAACTTGTTGGCACATTACAAGAGGTCCCCGAAGGAAAGACTGCTCCTGGTGGCCACGAGCTTATCGTTGACTACTGGAGAGTTATCGGAGCTGCCCCTGGCGCAGATGATGCCTTCACCAACCGTTTGAACGAAGTACATCTTCCTGTCATTTCATCCGATGTTTTGACTGACTTTGTCCGCAGAAATCTGATCCATCCATCCAGGCCGATCTTCGACACCTAGTTATCAGAGGAGAGACAGCATCTAGCGTCCTTCGGCTTCGCTCGATGCTTATGCAGGCGTTCCGTGCCACATACGTGGACCACTCATGTCTTGAGGTCACTCCCCCTTGTCTGGTGCAGACACAGGTGGAGGGTGGATCGACCTTGTTCTCATTGAACTACTACGGCCAGCCCGCATACCTCACACAAAGCTCCCAACTCTACCTCGAAACATGTTTACCGAGTCTTGGAGACGTGTTCTGTGTCCAGGAGAGTTTCCGTGCCGAGAACAGTCACACGCGTCGCCATCTGAGCGAGTACACGCATCTTGAAGCTGAGCTGGGATTCATCAACTTTGACGAGCTCATGTCGCACCTTGAGGCTGTCATCTGCGAGACGGTCGATAGGCTCCTGGCTGACCCGATCTCGGCTGGTTTGATTCAGCAATTGAACCCAGGCTTCAAGGCGCCTGCACGCCCATTCCTTCGCATGTCGTATGCGGACGCGATAGGCTGGCTTGTAGAGCACAAAATCCAGCACGCTGCTGAAGACGCTGATGGCAATGTTATCTTGGATGAGGCCGGCAAGCCCAAGATGGTGGACCACGTCGTTGGCGATGATATCGCCGAAGCGGCCGAGCGACAGATGACGGATATTATTGGGACGCCTGTGTTCTTGCATTCGTTCCCGGCAGAGCTGAAGGCATTTTATATGAAGAAGATCCCGAGCGAGGATGGAAAGATGGTGTTTACGGAGAGTTGCGACTTGTTGATGCCTAACGTTGGGGAGATTGTTGGCGGATCGATGAGGATTTCGGATATGGAGGAGCTTTTGGCGGCGTATAAGAGGGAGGGTATTGACTCTGGACCTTACTACTGGTTCACAGACCAGCGCAAGTATGGAACCTGCGAACACGGTGGATATGGGCTTGGTGTTGAGGTATGTGGAATTCGCTCCTTATTTCTGGACCTGGGCTAACGCGTAGCTAGCGTTTCCTTGCCTGGCTGGCGAACAGGTATACTGTTCGTGAATGCTCTCTATACCCAAGGCGCGTTGGTTTCCTCCTGTTTTTCCAAACAATTTCTAACGTTGATGTGTAGATGGCCAGGACGCGCGACCCCTTAGAGTGTCATCGTATCGTATTTTTATATAGACCGTGTTGTGAGGCAAGAGACTGTCACTGTTGCTATTTATGCGGCCCCGCCCCCTCGAATACTGGAAGCACGTGCCCATCAAGGAACAGCCTCGACTTTGACAAGCATCAATCATGTAGAAGTTATGCATTAACAGGAGCGTGGCTCCTAACAGACCTTGCTCATATTTACCATGGCACGCACAAGCCAAATGAAAAAAACCAGTCCGTTCTTTTAGTACTCCTTTGGAAAACATGCCTGACCATCGATCAGCGCAGGACGTTTGCGAAGAGGCGCACAAGTTCGCAATAGATTATATCTTCAAGGGTGGCTACGCCCACCCCTTTGCGGACTCCTCTTACCACGACGATGGCACGGGCTGGGGCGACGTCCCTCGTACTATCGTGGAGCTTCGTATGTGCCAGCTGTCGGCCGTCCTGCGCGACAAACCCGAATGGTACAACAAGATCAATGATCCTGTTATTCGCGCCAAATGGCGGGAAGAAGCGCTGGCTACCGAGCAGGCTCTGCCAGAGAAATTGGACGCCGAGTGGAAGCTCACCGAAACGATGGTGGGGGTCTTCTTCACTTATCCAAGAGTCCTATTTGATGATTCTCAAGATTGACTACGTTTTGGACGAGATGGAGGCGTATACAAAGTTACGCGACGAAGCTACCGGCATCCAAGTCGCGTGTTACGAGCGCATTTGGCAGTCCGACAGTCTTATCCCTCAGGACTTGCGCGAAAGCCTCCTCAAGTCTGTTGCGAAACTCGAGGATGTGCCCGACGACAAGAAAGACTGGCATCCTGGCAGCGACGGACAGGTCCTCGACCTCGTCCACCCCTCCTTGTACCCGGTCCGTTACGGTCATTCCGTTTCGCGTAACGCGGAAGGCTCTTTCGAGGTTCTCCAGGTCCCTTACATCAGAAGTGTTGACGCGGACTCTGAGTTCCTGTCTAACTATTATCAGTGGCTACCTTCAGATTTCACCATCGACGCGGACGGCAAAGCACATCTCCAGGGATACTACATCAACAACATTTCTCCTTCTGATAATGCCGATCTCTATCCCGTCATTGAGGATCTTGTGGCGAAAGCAGTCCCGATGTTTGAGCGCGTTCTTTCTGACCTTCAGCGCCCTACCACCAAGATACGAATGCGCGTGGAGACCGGTGAAGATGTCTACTATGACCAAATCGGAAAGGTGGGATGCGTGTTTGTGGACGAGAACGGGCGCTCAACGGGTCCCCCATATCCTCCCAATGACATGGATACTGATGGTTGGGAAGATGAGGAATATAAAGAGTGGTACAAAACAGTCCCGAAACGGCTTCCCGACGTGGATAAGTATGATGGAGCGCTCGACAGGATTCAAAAGACCGTGTCTTTGGCGGAGTCAACCATTCAAGTTATCGTCAAGCTGGCTACTATCGTCCTTACTCCCGAGAAGCCTAATTACAAGGGTGGTTCTTGGCACGTAGAAGGTAAGCTAAAAAGCGTATGCGTATTCAAACTTCGGACCCACGTTACGCCAGGAATGCTGAATGAAGGAATTGTTTCGACATTCATCTATGTTCGTCCGTTCACTCAAAGGCAATACTGTACGTGATACTGAACACAATTTTGCAGTACTATGACGAGGAGAATCTTACCGAGTCCCGCCTCGATTTCCGGACATCTGTCTTGGAACCTGGATATCATGGACAAGATGACACGGTCTGTCAACACATCTTGTATGACATGGATAGGTTAGTCTTGGTTCGTCATGAAACAAGTATCTCAGCACCGCACAGGGAATCGCCTCTCGTGCAAGAGGTTGGCAGCCTCAAAACCTGCCAAGGGCGCTGTGTTGCTTTCCCGAACGTCTACCAACACCAAGTTCAGCCGTTTAGTCTCGCAGATCCGACCAAGCCCGGGCATCGCAAAATTGTAGCTTTTTTCCTTATCAATCCCGACAGACGTATTCCCTCGACGACCACTGTCCCCCCACAGCAGGCTGAGTGGGTGAATGAGATTGTGTTTGATGAGCAGGGTATGGCCAAGAAGTTGCCGCTTGAGTTGGTGGATATGATTGCGGGGCTGGCGAGGGAGGGCACGATGTCGAGAGAGGAGGCGGAGACGGTGAGAGCGGCGTTGATGAAGGAGCGGTCTGTGATGAATGAGGACCATACGAGCAAGAAGTACAGCATCGAGTTCAACATGTGGTAAATGATGCCATGTTTCGCTGAGTATGCTACCTGCTGACGCTTCTTCTTTCTAGTGAACATTAACCGCTGGAATCGGTCTGGGAACAAATGTGCATTTAGCATTTGATGTAGATACTCATTGTAGGCTAGCGGACCCAATGATCTGTATCTCAATTGTACGACCTTGGAAACATCAGAATGCTGGGATCACAGATCAGCGCAAGTACAACCTGCGAACACGGTGGATATGGGCTTGGTGTCGAGGTATGTTAAATTCTCAGCGTTTTCTCAAATCCAGGCTAACGCGTAGGTAGCGTTTCTTGGCCTGGCTGGTGAACAGGGATACTGTTCCTCTGTACCCAAGGCACGTTGGGTTTCTCGTGTTTCCTTGGACGATTTCTAACGTTGATTTGTAGATGGCCAGGACGCGCGACCCCCAAGAGTGTGTAATCGTATATATAGACCATCTTTGGAAGAGACTGTCCCTGAAGGTGCGAAATATTGGAAGCATGTGTGGTGCCACTGCCACTGGTCATCGAACAGCCCCGACTTGACAAGCATCATCGTCCTGAAATGTAGACATTAACAGGAGCGTGGCTCCTAACCGACCTTGCTCTTATTTACCATGGCACGCACAAGCCAAATGAAAAAAACCAGTCTGTTCTTTCAGTACTCCTTTAGAAAACATGCCTGACCATCGATCAGCGCAGGACGTTTGTGATGAGGCGTACAAGTTGGCAAGAGATTATATCTTCAAGGGTGGTTACGCCCACCCCTTTGCCGACTCCTCTTACAACGACGATGGCACGGGCTGGGGCGACGTCCCTCGTACTATCGTGGAGCTTCGTATGTGCCAGCTGTCGGCCGTCCTGCGCGACAAGCCCGAATGGTACAACAAGATCAACGATCCTGTTATTCGCGCCAAATGGCGGGAAGAAGCTCTGGCTACCGAGCAGGCTCTGCCGCAGAATTTGGATCCCGAGTGGAAGCTCACCGAAGCGATGGTCGGAGTCTCCTTCACCTGTCCAAGAGTCCTATTTGATTATTCTCAAGGTTGACTACGTTTTGGACGAGATGGAGGCCTATACAAAGTTACGCGACGAAGCTACGGGCATCCAAGTCGCGTGTTACGAGCGCATTTGGCAGAGCGACATTCTCATCCCTCAGGATTTGCGCGAAAGCCTCCTCAATTCTGTTGCGAAACTCGAGGATATTCCCGATGACAAGAAAGACTGGCATCCTGGCAGCGACGGACAGGTCCTGGACCTCGTCCACCCCTCCTTGTACCCCGTCCGTTATGGTCATTCGGTTTCGCGCAACGCGGAAGGCGCTTTCGAGGTTCTCCAGGTCCCTAACATCGGAGGCGTAGACGCGGACTCTGGGTTTCTGTCTACCTCTTTCCAGTGGCTACCTTCAGATTTCATCATCGACGCGGACGGCAAAGCCCATCTCCAGGGATACTACATCAACAACATTCCCCCTTCTGATCATGCTGATCTCTATCCTGTCATTGAGGATCTTGTGGCAAAAGCAGTCCCGATGTTTGAGCGCGTTCTATCCGATCTTCAGCGCCCTACCACCAAGCTGCGGATGCGCGTGGAGACCGGTGAAGATGTCCACTATGACCAAATCGGAAAGGTGGGATGCGTGTTCGTTGACGAGAATGGGCGTTCAACGGGTCCCCCGTATCCTTCAGATGACATGGATACCGATAATTGGGAGAATGAGGATTATGAAGAGTGGTACAAAACGGTCCCGAAACGACTTCCCGAGGTGGATAAGTATGATGGTGCGCTCGAACGGATTCAGAAGACCGTGTCTTTGGCGAACTCGACCATTCAAGTTATTGTCAAGCTGGCTAATATCGTCCTTACTCCCGAGAAGCCTAACTACAAGGGTGGTTCTTGGCACGTAGAAGGTAAGCTAATTAGCGTATTCGTATTCACAGTTAAGACTCATGTTACACCAGGAATGTTGAATGAAGGCATCGTTTCGACATTCATCTATGTTAGTCCTTTCATTCAAAGGCAATACGTGATGCTGAACACAACTTTGCAGTACTACGACGAGGAGAATCTCACCGAGTCCCGTCTCGATTTCCGGACATCTGTTCTGGAACCTGGATATCATGGTCAAAGCGACTCGGTTTGTCAACACATCTTGTACGATATGGATAGGTTGGTATTGGCTCGTCATGAAACAGGTAAATATTTGGCTGAACACCGTACAGGTACTCGCCTCTCGTGCAAGAGGTTGGCAGCCTCAAAACCTGCCAAGGGCGCTGTGTTGCTTTCCCGAACATCTACCAACACCAAGTTCAGCCTTTTGCTCTTGCAGATCCGACCAAGCCCGGCTATCGCAAGATTGTAGCGTTCTTCCTTATCAATCCCGACAGACGTATTCCATCGACGACCACTGTTCCCTTACAGCAGGCTGAGTGGGTGAATGAGATTGTGTTTGATGAGCAGGGTATGGCGAAGAAGTTGCCGCTTGAGTTGGTGGATATGATTGCGGGGCTGGCGAGGGAGGGCACGATGTCGCGAGAGGAGGCTGAGACGGTGAGAGCGGCGCTGATGAAGGAGCGGTCTGTGATGAATGAGGACCATACGAGCAAGAAGTATAGCATCGAGTTCAACATGTGGTAAATTCTGTTGTGTTTTGCTGAGTCTGCTACCTACTGACGCTTCTTCTTTCTAGTGAACATTAACCGCTGGAGTCGGTCTGGAAACAACTGTGCATTTAGCGTTTGAGATATATAGGAATTCGCTGTAGATATCGGCCTCTATGGAACCGTAAATAGCCGACCACCAGGCGCGGAAAGAGTGGGGATTCCGAGGGAGCGTCAGCGGAAACAAACCCGTCAGACTTTCCAGGATTTTCGTTGATAGCATGTTGGTGGTCGCGACAAAAGAAATTTCTTCCCACAATGAGACGCGAAGAATTCGCTTCGATTCTCTACAATTGTTGTACTTCTATAGCAGCACTGCCTGCTCCGTTGAGCTCAGATTGTGCACATAATCTCGTTCCCGGCATCCTGATGTTTCCAAGGCGTCGTACAATGGAGACAGAGAACGTTGGATCCACTAACCTACAATAATGAGTATCTACACCGAATTTCGATATATCTCAAAGGCTAAATACACATTTGTTCCCAGACCGATTCCAGCGGTTAATGTTCACTAGAAAGAAGAAGCGTCAGCAGGTAGCATACTCAGCGAAGCACAGCAAAATTTACCACATGTTAAACTCGATGCTATACTTCTTGCTCGTATGGTCCTCATTCATCACAGACCGCTCCTTCATCAACGCCGCTCTCACCGTCTCCGCCTCCTCCCTCGACATCGTACCCTCCCTCGCCAGCCCCGCAATCATATCCACCAACTCAAGCGGCAACTTCTTCGCCATACCCTGCTCATCAAACACAATCTCATTCACCCACTCAGCCTGCTGCGGGGGAACAGTGGTCGTCGACGGAATACGTCTGTCGGGATTGATAAGGAAGAACGCTACAATCTTGCGATAGCCGGGCTTGGTCGGATCTGCAAGAGCAAAAGGCTGAACTTGGTGTTGGTAGATGTTCGGGAAAGCAACACAGCGCCCTTGGCAGGTTTTGAGGCTGCCAACCTCTTGCACGAGAGGCGAGTCTCTGTGCGGTGTTCAGCCAAATACTTCCCTGTTTCATGACGAGCCAATACGAACCTATCCATATCGTACAAGATGTGTTGACAGACCGAGTCGCTTTGACCATGATATCCAGGTTCCCGGACTGATGTCCGGAAATCGAGGCGGGACTCAGTGATATTCTCCTCGTCATAGTACTGCAAAACCGTGTTCAGGATCACGCATTGCCTTTGAATGAAAGGACGAACATAGATGAATGTCGAAACAATTCCTTCATTCAGCATTCCTTCTACATGCCAAGAACCACCCTTGTAGTTGGGCTTCTCGGGAGTAAGGACGATATTAGCCAGCTTGACGATAACTTGAATGGTCGAGTCCGCCAAAGACGCGGTCTTCTGGATCCTTTCGAGCGCACCATCATACTTATCTACCTCGGGAAGTCGTTTCGGGACCGTTTTGTACCACTTTTCATAATCCTCATCGTCCCAATTATCGGTATCCATGTCATTGGGAGGATACGGGGGACCCGTTGAACGCCCGTTCTCGTTAACGAACACGCATCCCACCTTTCCGACTTGGTCATAGTAGACATCGTCACCTGTCTCCACGCGCATCCGTATCTTGGTGGTAGGGTGCTGAAGGTCGGATAGAACGCGCTCAAACATCGGGACTGCCTTCGTCACAAGATCCTCAATGACGGGATAGAGATCAGCATTATCAGAAGGAGGAATGTTGTTGATGTAGTATCCCTTGAGATGTGCTTTGCCGAGCGCGTCGATGGTGAAATCTGAGGGTAGCCATTGGAAAGAGGTAGACAGGAACTCAGAGTCCGCGTCTACACCTCTGATGTTAGGGACCTGGAGAACCTCGAAAGAGCCTTCCGCGTTGCGCGAAACGGAATGACCATAACGGACAGGATACAAGGCGGGGTGGACAAGGTCGAGGACCTGTCCGTCGCTGCCAGGATGCCAGTCTTTCTCGTCGTCGGGAACATCCTCGAGTTTCGCAACAGATTTGAGGAGGCTTTCGCGCAAGTCCTGATGGATAAGACTGTCGGACTGCCAAATGCGCTCGTAACACGCGACTTGGATGCCAGTAGCTTCGTCGCGTAACTTTGTATAGGCCTCCATCTCATCCAAAACATAGTCAATCTTGAGAATAATCAAATAGGACTCTTGGACAGGTGAAGGAGACTCCGACCATCGTTTCGGTGAGCTTCCACTCGGCATCCAATTTCTCTGGGAGAGCCTGCTCCGTAGCCAACGCTTCTTCTCGCCATTTGGCGCGAATAACAGGGTCGTTAATCTTGTTGTACCATTCGGGTTTGTCGCGCAGGACGGCCGACAGCTGGCACATACGAAGCTCGACGATAGTGCGAGGGACGTCGCCCCAGCCTGTGCCATCGTCGTCGTAATCGGAGTCGGCAAAGGGGTGGGCGTAACCACCCTTGAAGATATAATCTATTGCGACCTTGTGCGCCTCTTCGCAAACGTCCTGCGCTGATCAATGGTCAGGCAT
>QLPD01002229.1:0-13541 GCA_003314085.1 Hymenopellis raphanipes
CTCGCGGCTGCTGAGAAGCCGCTCTCCATCGTCGTTGGTCGTTTGCGGCCCACTTGGAGGGCTGACGTGTCTATCCATGGCCGTTGCTAGGGCGTCGTGGCCGTAGCAACGGCCTTTCATGGCCGTAGCAACGGCCTTTCATGGCGGCGGGAACGTTGTTGCAAACGTTTCTTGAAGCCCGCATACGAGTGACGAGACAGAGCAGCCTCGATATGAGGGCTTACGCGTGCACGATGGTGTTTGGACGAGGAGGAGCGACGACGGTGTCGCGAGTCGATGGTGGTGGTTGAGGAGAGAGTAAGATGACTCTGAACAGTGCTCGATCACTGTCCGGGCTGTTCGGATCGGTCATCCGATCTCGAACGGAACGAGCTTGTCGATGCTCGGGACGGTGGCGACGGGCTCGGAGTGACGATTTGAGCGTCGGAATCCAACACAGGAGGTGCACAGTAGATATAGCAATACAATAATTTGTAATTCTATTGCATGAAAATGAAGAACTGACCTTATGTAGATAGTATACGATGAAAATAACTCGAAATCCCTCGCTCCAGCGTGCTACACCACACCGGAGGCCCAGATTTTTGATGGTGCATACATCCTATAGTACATTATACTAATCCTATGTAGACTTGAGGGCGTCGACTCTCGCAACACATTGTTATTGTTTGAATGACTTGTTGAACATTGCATGAGACTAACAATGTAGTCGATGGTGTCAAAAAAAGACCCAAAAAATAAAACACCCCAAAGTATCATAGGAACGCATCCCGCAATATGCGAATGGTCAATTTGTTCTCGTTCTTGCGCTGGAGCTCGCGCAAGTCGTCAGAAACTGTCCGGTCCGATCATCCGAGTGGTGATCGAGACGCTTTTTCGTACTCGATCTCTCCCTCCAACCACCACCATCCCGCGACGCCTGGACCCCGACGACTCAACCAGGGGACGCGGGGCTCCAGGCGTCTTCCTCCTTGAATCTACGTCTTTTTTTCATCTTTTTTGATTGACATGCGGGCTTGAAGAGCCCCGGCGGCCCCGCTGGACGCGTAAGCCCTCCAACGAGGCCGCAATTCTTCGACAACGATGCTGTAGGCCCCCTATGGGGTAGCCGGGACGACAGGGAGACTTAGAAATGCGACGCCGTGCTGTCTGCTGACAGGCGGCGTCGTCAAGGTGCGTGTTTTCCGCTGTTCGTGAATGCTGACATACCCTCATATCCAGGACCACGGCACCGCAGCGACAACGACTGCTCAACAACGACGGAGGTGTTGCGCCTCCACCACGACGGCTGCACCTCAATCCGCTGGTACGATCACAACGACCGCCGAATCCCGGGACGAGTCGTTACCACCGCATGCGGACGGACGAGCTGGGCTGGGATGTTCAGATAACTTTGCAGGAAGGCCGACGACGACGGCGGCGGCAAGGAACAACAGCGCCGCGCTGTCTGCAGCAGGCGGCGCTTAACGTGCGTGTTTTTACTTTATTTATCTTGCTTCGAACCAACTACCCTCAACAACAGCTACTGCGACGACGAGGCTGCAATGACGGCGCCACTACTACCAGCCAACAATCCCGACTCCGACGAGCCCCCAACCACGCTCACAATCTCATTACAACAACGATAACGGCACCACCACGATTCCAAGCGACCACGACCACGACGATTCCAACAACTACGACGTCATCACCATGGCAACAACCACAACGATAGGACCGGATGACGGTGCTGAGCACCAGTCGCCGTGACGCCGACACTCCTACACGTTCTACCCGACCCAGCCACTGCGTCATGCACGGCTGAACGTCCCCGTGCCATTGCCCGGGGATGTTCACCGGGCATGAATAGTTTTGGGTGTTCTGATTGCCATGTCAGTAATTCAAGTCGAGAGTGGATTATAAGATAGATTGTGGAATGCCATGAATTGCCAGACGTGAGAGTGAGTATACGTTGTATTTTTTTTCAGACCCTATGACTTGTGTAAAGTGTTGTGTAGTCTAAAAATTATAAATGAATATGACCTCTTGGCACAATGGTTAAATTGGCTGACATACTTGTATGACTTGGTCGGGCTCCATGGGTTCAATTCCTGTGGGGTCCATTTTACCTGAACAACTGGTTATGGCGGTCATGACCGGCGGTTAACCGGTCTGACCACGACCCGGTCTAACCGGTTAGACCTCAGTTATTGACGGTTATTCATATTTAGCTTTTTGAGAGACCGTTGACCGTAACCGGTTAGTAACCGTGACCATGGTTATGCTAATAGTGGTTATGTGGTGGTTAGGTTAGGTCCAGTTAACGGTCTTTAAGCAGTTACATAACCTGACTTTCAAACGCTAGCTGTAATGCTTGCCATGTAGACGGCGGTGCTCTGTATCGATGTCGCGAATGTGCGCTGAGTCGCCTGATCTGCAAGTCATGCACTGTTAAAGAGCATTCGACCATGCCATTACACATCATCCAGGTTTGCTTCCATCTCCAACTTATAGTTGGTGAGAAATTTAATTTTATCTTGTAGAAATGGGATGGGGTGAAGTTTACGAAAGTTAGTCTGCGCTCTCTGGAGCTTCGTGTCTTCTTAGGACATGAAGACAGCTCTCAATGTTTCATGCCGCGGGCAGACTCGCATCCTCTAGTGGTTATTCACGTCAATGGGATACACAAAGTCTCTGTGTGGTATTGCAATTGTCTTCGGACGAAGCCGCGGCGACAACAGCTCCTACGATTCGGGTGGTACCCGGCCACTGTACATCGACCAGCAATGTGTGCGACTCTTTAAGTCTTGGATCTCTTCCAGGGTTTGAACCTTAATGGGAAACTAGCTGAATATAGTTTCTACAAGATGCTCGTCTACTTAACGGACGCCATGGGAATCAAAGTACCCAAGGTATGATGCCTACTATTTCTGAATCCTAATAATACCCGGATTAACAAGTTATGCCCAGAAACGCTATCAGTCACTGTTACGAATAATATGACAATAACATCACTTGCTGCTGCTTATGCGAGGTGAGAAGGGGGCCGTGAAAGATGGTGCAACGAAGTTGGAGCCAGGCGAGCTGTGTCTTCCATGTCCGGCTTGTCCAAATCCCTCTGTAAATCTACTACCAGATTGGCGTATCCGCGTAGATCAGTAAATCTATTGTCTCATGAAATATGAAGAAGGAGCTGATTGAAGGACATTGTCAGATATTTATATCGCGGTTAGAGTTTAAAAGTCCAGTCCGGTCTGGTCTTTTGACCTCAAAGTCAAGCAACCGGGGACTGCAACCAGTTGCAACTTCCCAGTTTTGGGCGCAACCGCAACTGGACCCGGTCCTGACTGCAACCGGGCTGCAACCGCGGTTGCAGGACCAGTCCGAACCAGTTGCAACTCAACCGCATCTGGAAAGGCCTATATGCTATAAGGCAACTTTAAGCAACTTAAAGCGTCTTAGGACACAAAAAGTTCAGAATGCTAAATAAGCTGCAAAGAGCTTAAAGCCAAGGTTCATGCTAACAGCTTCTTTAAGACATCTTTTAAGCATCTTAAGACACTTTAAGACACTCCAAAAGCTCTTAAAAGGCCCTTTAAAGGTGACTTAAAGCATATGTCATCGTGAACCTTGTCTTTAGTTGTCTTCAGACTGCCTTTTGGTAACTTGAAAGACACTCAAAAAGCTGCTAAAGCTGCCTTCTTCCGGTCCACAAAGCACTGCTAAGGCTCCTTAAAGTAGTTGTTCTCATGAACCTTGTCTTAAGTTGTCTTCCATCTGCGTTCCGACTGCCTTCTCACTGCCTTCCAACTGCCTTTGCCTTTTAAGAGCCTTTCAAAACTACTCAGATCAAGCTTAATCAAGCAAAATAATACAAAATAATAATGCTAACAATCATGTCAATTGTTAAATACTAATACAGACATCGAATGCTAATACAACTGAGTCCCAATAAGGCTACTAGAATCTACCCCATATCAGCATGAAACAACAGCCACACCCTCAAATGACCCTCCCATGGCCAACATCCTCATTCGGGCAGTGGTCCTCATCCGCATCTGAGTTATCATAGTCCTCATCCGAGTTGAGGTCATGGCCCGAGTCATCCTCCTTGTCCAAATTGTAGTCGTGATCCTCGTCCGCGTCGTGGTCCTCATCCGCGTCGGGGCCCTCGTCCACGTCGTGGTCCTCATCCGCATCATCATGGCCCTGTCCTCGTCCACGTCGTGGTCATCGGTCGAGTCGTATCCATGGGCCTCGCGCGAGTCATGCGCATCATCCTCGTGCCAGTCATGGTCATGGTCCTAGTCGTCGTGCGAGACGTGGTCATAATCCTCGCCCGAGTTGTGGTCATGGTCCTTGTCCTCGTGCGGGGCGTGGTCCACATCCCAGTCATGGTCAGCAAACATAGAACAAGCAAACAGGCTACGCACCTGTGGTTAACAGAGGACAGCGGACAACAGCAACTTTCATCGCACTCGGGGAACGGATCTTTGGAGGCGTCATCATCCAGTGAGGTCCTTGAGCGTCATCCTGGGTCAAACTGCCAGAGATATGGTAAGTCGTCGTCAAGGAAGAAAGATGGGACACACCTGCGGGTTCTCGACGACCTGCACAATAAAACGACATGTACAAGGCAGCGGCGCAAAGGATGACGTGCGCAAGGCAGCGTCAGAAAGGACGACGTGCGCAAGGCAGCATCGGTACAAGCCTTGCCTTGAACAATACTGCGTGTGGGGAGGTGAGGCGAGATGGTAAGAGGAGAAGGAGAATGACCACGTCCCTGCATCTCGATTGGGTTTTGAACCAACCGGCACGTGAGGCTGACGTGGCCTCAAGAGCCGGCGGCAAAATGAACTGGTGCAGTTTTGTAGGAGGGAGTCAGCGCAGGGCGAATGGAAATGGAAATGGGAATAAATGGTTGGCGTTGACGCGACGAGCAACGTCAACAAATGAATGGAAAAAATAAGATGGAAAAAAATGCACCCACATCCCCAGCAACCAACATGACAGTCGAAATCTGACCCAACGTGCTTGAAGCCTGCGCACTGGCAGGGCAAGGGTTTCTATAGCAGTGCGAGTCGTCCTAGCACAACGGCGCTTCCGTGTTATGTGGTGTGGTAGCCTCATCGTTAGAGGTCTTACTGCCACGAAGACTAACATCGAGGCGGCTGTTGGAAGCCGTCAAGACGAGTCCAGGGATGCAGAGGCCAAAAGCATGGTCGAGAAGAGGAAGGAGAGGCCTCAGACAAAAATCTGAGGCTAGATGCGGCGGCAGTGTCGACGTTACATGGTGGTAAGACTCAAGAGACGACTCGGAGAATACAAGTGGAAGGGATCCGGCAAACGCCGGACCGCGCTCGGAGCATCGTCAACGTCGCTCGGAACGACGACGACGGCCCCGGAGTATCCAAGAAACTATCGGGATATCTCGAACTGTGTTATTAACGTAAATCTAAGCTATTTTTGAAGTCAACGCTGTAAGGAATGGCTGGGAAATGGCAGAATCTTGCTTACATAGCAAGTATCCCATCCACATCCATGCACAACAAGCATTCTAGCTCTTTGCAACACGCCGGCTGCCCAAATTTTATTTGGAATATCTCAAATACAGTCAACTCTTTTTTTTCTGAGAAAAATTGGTATTGGAATTGGCGAGATTTAGTGGTACCATGAATCTGAACAGTGTTCGGATTTTGATCACAGTTCGGACTCGATCACTTATATTCTTACCACCACCTTCGACCAGCACGATGACCGCCGGATCTGCAACCGACTTTGAGTCATTGCATAATATCAGGAAGACCGATTTTGCATCGTCTTCTACGGTCATGGAGACCGACTTTATGTCGTCTCCTCTGAACCAACCCGACCTCTCGTGGAGCTGACTGGAGGACAAATGGCCGCGTAAGCCCCAGACGACGGGCAGCTTATTATTGAAATATGGAGTTGTATAGAAGGAAGGCAACTCCACGACGAATCCAGGCGAAGGAGGAATGCGCTGCCTCGCGTGCTGGCGCGGCAGTATACAGGTACGTTTTTCTCTGTATATAGCTATCGACGCTGACATATTGTCAGCGTCGATACAGAAGACGGGCTCGCGCCGGTGTCTGTGCGCTTTGCTCGCGACCAACTCTCCGACTCATCCTCTCACCAAGCCGTTTCCTGCTGGTACCTCCATCCTGCGAATCAGTTTTGCACGACACCCGGATCTGGGCAGCACATCTCTCCCAGCTACCAGCCTGTATTTTATTTATTCTTATACAACAACGCTGCCATTACGACCATAACAAGCCCACGACCGTGACCGCACTCGCCCGTACCAGAATCCGAACTGTGATCTCCTCCTTCTACCACCACCATCCTCTACTCGGTCCACCCACTTCTAGAAACGTCGTCGTCTGCGAGCGCGATGGTCAGCACAGCCGTGGATATCGACAACGACAATGCAGTCAAGTCGTTTTCCGTGGTCATGGAGACCAACTTTATGTTGTCTCCAGAAACGCGCTCATCCTCAAATTCGTCACCGAAGAACATCGGCTCCCGTGTGTACCTCATGCAGTACCAGGACAACTACCGGATGTTCAGCCTGGAATTCACCTTTGACGTCGACGTTTCCTAGCTCCCTTGTGGGTTGAACGGTGTCGTCTACTCTGTCTCATGGACATGGAGGAGAGTCGACGAATACGCGCTACTGCCTTGGGTACTGCGACTCGCAGTGCCCCCACGACATCAACAGCGAGGTACGGGCTCATCCTACTTACTCACTTTCAACATACCAATGCTCACTCTATACTAGACAGCCTCTCCTAATGCGCCATCGACGACGACATTCTCGCGGTTTTCGCCGGCGACAGGGACCGCGAATCCGAACAGTGCGGATTCGATCTCTTTCCCTCTTACCACCATCATCGAGACCGACTAGGCTCTGGACGACAACCCTCCGACTACGGCTTATCAACAGCAACGGCATGTACGCCTCCTACGACACCTGCAACCGACTTTGAGTCGCTGCGCAGTGTTAGAGACCAACTTTATGTCATCTCTCACGGCCATGGAGACCGACTTTGAGTCGTCTCCCTCTGACCAGACTCTTACTCCCGCCAAGCCGTGTCCTGGATCATCCTCATCACCTCTGCCCTTCCTACACCGTCTCTGGGTCGAATTGCTGCATAAGCCTCGGACGACGGGCAGCGTATTATTGAACCCACGAGAGACGGAGTGTTCAAGTACGTCTGTTTTTGTCTCTAGATATCAACACTGACACTCTGACAGCACAGCAGTCGATACAGGATTCGGGCTTGCCTCCACTTTCTCTTTCGCCACACACCGGCCTTCCCGTTCAACCGAAGGATGACACTGCGAACAAAGAGACGGCGTTGTCGCCGCTTCAATTGCCACACCACAGAGCCACCAATTGGCGTCGCTCTCCTGTACACCCGGGCAACATTGCGTGCAACAAATGCGGTCTCTACGAACCCACATATCTTCAACCGCGTCCTTTTCACTTTGACGAGCTTCACGCTGGAAACAAAACGCGAAAGGGTGCCTCGGAATGGATTGCCGGGAAGGATCCTTGGCTCTGTCCCAAGAATTGGGATGCTTCGCGTGAGTACTGTAGCGTTTCGACCGTAACTTCGCGGCCTTTTACCGTGACCCTAGACCCTTAAAAAGATATAGCTTTGTAACCAGGCACACAGGCGGGAATTACCCGATTAGGATGGCCCGCCGCTAGGCGGGCCCAAAAATTTCCGTTTTGAGCGATCTGTGCCTGAAAAAATTGACTGTGATGCGATATGCTCTATGTATAGCTTCGCTTCGCGAGGCCCCGTGATCCGATATGAGAATTAACGGTCGAAACACTACAGTATCACTTTCCTTGACTGTTACTCGACCTTTATATTGATGCCACTCTTAGTATCACTATATTTCTTCATCTTCTTCGTCTTCCTATCCTTCATCATCACCATACTCGCGCACCCTTTCTCCTTTCCGTCTGCGTCGCCGCATCCCCTTGCCAGTAGCGCCCGTTGGAGGACTGGTCCTTACCCTCCCTACAACTCCATAGTGTGCAACGACCCCGCTCTGTGCATTGTTTTTGAGATGACCATGTACGGCGGCAACTCTTAATGCGCTAAGACCTCTCTTCATCGGAGAGCCCCAACCGAGGGTTGGATCAATGTTTAGTACGCGACTCAGTAAGGTCGCATGTGTGCGCGGGAAGAGGAGGCCATGGCGTTGATGTCAAGGTACCTGATTTCATGATTTTGTGCCAGCCTCGAATCAAGACTGTTCGTACATACATGTTCTGAGCATGCACAGACCATTTGGTCTGTGATTACAGTAGAGCTAAATCTGTAATTCGAATATTCCTGAATTAAGTATGATTATCTTATTAGGGCACATATACGTAAGGCTTAAGCTGGATAAGGGGAGATGTAATTATAGTGCATGCTTAAAGTTGCATTAAGATGTCCTTTAGTGCCTTAGGTTGATAGCAACAATACCTTGAGCCTTAAGTTGCTTAAGAGTATATGTCTTCAAAGCACATGCTTTAAGCCACCTTTAGGCGTCTTTTACTGCCTTTCGCTGTCTTAAGTTTCGTAATAATGATACATTAGCTTTAAGATGTCTTTGAAGCTTTAAGAGCTTTTTGTAGCTTAAAGTTTGATGTTCTGTTGACATGAATCTTAAGATGCCTTATAGCATATAGGCCTTTCCTGATGCGGTTCAGACCAGTCCAAGACCAGTCCGAACCGGGCACCATTACTTAAAATAGTATAGTAAGCTAGACATCTGCATCTCAAGGTCGAGTCGACAGCATGTAGCACACTTATACTCTAGGCAGTTCTGCATTCTGTTCAGTCTGCAGAGTTGGCTCTGTAAGCAGCCTAATTGGGCAGATGAAGTAGCCGTCTCTTCCTGCAACACTCAATAGTGAGTGAAATGTTATACTTCTAGAGAGCGAAATGTTCGGTTTTGAGTGCTGAATTTAATGGTATTTAAATCCAGGAGCAATTCCATACCAAATTAGGCCATAAAACACGATTTAGCCTGATTTCACCTGTATTTTATTGATTACTCATGCAATATGACCTCTACAAATATCGACCCGGACACTATCTGGTGTAGAATTCACCGCACTACATTTCGTTTACTCACACCTAAGTCCAAAAACCACTGTGGAGCTCATAATTTAATAGATACACTTATTTTAAGTGAAAAACCGGTTGCAACCGGTCCCAACCGGTCCATCCCGGTTGCGGATCATCCCACGATGGCTTAGGACCGGCAACCGCAACCGGTTGCCATCACGGACCGGTCCTACTCAAAACCGGTCCTAAACGGTTGCAGTCCGGTCCGGTCTGCGGTCTTTTGCAGTCCTAGCAACTGGACTTTTAAACTCTAATCGCGGTATCTATTCCCTCGACGCCTGTTTTCGACTGATGAGCCTATTGCACGCGAATCAGTCAACAGACCCATCGCTTCACCCCTCTGCTGTGTTCATATTGGATGATACAGGCGCCTATAGGCTGCATGTCTTAAAACATGCGACTTAAAAAGATGTAAGTACTTCACTCCTCCGCCTCGATCCTTACTGAAGAACTTTGATTTTGGAGATAAGTACTTGTAGTGGGTTTAAAGCTTTAGCTCACACAGATTCAAAAACGAGCATAGGATTGAGGTGTACAGAGGTATTGGCTGCGATCTGTTCTCGATACGAATTCGTAAGCCCGCAAGGCGTGGGGAATCTGTAGAAGGGCAAGAGGTAGGCCATATTCTTTATCCTGCTGGAGAAAGGTTTCTAATCGATCCAGGTTTTGCAATGCTGATTTTGTCGCTGTCATGGCCTTACGTCGATTACACAGTTTGTCACAGGTTCTTTTCTCCTATGATATCGCGTAATGGATTCAACATTTTGTGGAGTGCATGGAAGGCTTGCTGAAAGAACTACGACTACTGGACACTATGGATATCTCAACAGCGATTCCGAAGGAACACTGTCCCGGTCATCAATGGAGCTGTCAGTCGAGGTATGGGATGGATATTCAGCCCGGCGTCGGACGTACGGATAGGGAAGTAATTGAACGTGTTTGGGCATTCATTCGCGCGTGTGCCTCCAGCATCAAAGAGATGGGACCGGGGTCGCGTGCCGATACTCTAGATGATCAGTTTCAGTATCATAACTGGTGCAAACTGATCTCCTTGGGTGAGTTTTACGATTGGTGTGGAAAGATTAAATACTGACTCTAATCTAGGTTTTACATGCCTACGGCGCCTAGTGAAAGCCCGAAGAGAGGCAGTGAAACACAGCGCGTTGCACGCTAATTTTACTGTGCATTTACCGCCTGATACAGTAGCCGCATGGACAGAAGGTGTCGAGAAATGGGAAGCTGATATGGATAACAAAGCCAACTCATACGTTAAAGTGACAAAACGTGAGTATTCTCCGTGTATACCACCCCCCTACTGACATTCTATTGCAGGGGAAACCGAAGCCTAAATTCAACTGCGACTGAAGGAAGCGGAACATGTCGCGTTGGAAAACGGCGCGAGCCTTTTACACGAAACATCGGCGACCGCTTGTCTTTGCCTAGCATTTGGTATCGAGGACTTAATGTTAGTTGACTTGCAGCTTGACTTCCAGCCTAACTGATATCCTGTTAGGCAAAAATTATGCCTTCTTACAGATGGAGAAGGCATTCTGATGGTGACTCAGGTCACGCACATTCAAAAACAACGCATGAATCTCAGGAAGCGTCTATAATTACTTCATTCAATACAACAAGTTTACATCCCAGGACTTGCAGCGCAGCTGAGAAGAGAAAGCGTCGCTCGTAGACACCGGGTCAAAGTGGAGGACCAAAAGCTCTGGCTTCCCTCTGATTTTCACACAGAAAATCGCACGATCGTCTGCTTATCGGAATTCCAAGAAAAGGAGAAAGTGTTATGGATTGGGCAATGTGGTGACGCGCTTGATGCCATGCAAGATTGCAAGCGGTCCCTCCACAATTTAGTGTCGTATCGTCATGATGAAGCTGACGGATAGGGAGTAGTGACCCGTGCTCGAGGCTTTATCAAGACCATCGAGGCTAGGCGTGACTTCAATGCGGAGAAGTATCGGCGAGCAAGGCGAGCGTTACAGCATTTGGATTCGGGTAGAGCGTGGGCGGCCAAGTTCAAACTACTCAGAGATGCCAACATCTCGAATATGGAGAGTGGAGTATTTGACCTCGACATAGTTCTGCCTTTGGGGCAAGGCATGACAGAGCTGTCATGGGTTTGGGCTCATAAGATGGGCCATACGGAGAAAAATTTTGAAGGTTAGTGGGTCTTTCGAGAGTAGGCACATCACTTACATCCTTTAGCTTGTCATCTGGAGTAGCTCAAAAGCCGTGCACGAGCTCGAGGTTGGAGGACAAAAGCAAATTTTCTTGAGGAAGAAATTTTCTGATCTCTTTAGAATACCGTGCCGCATGGTGGGTAGTGCATGGGGAGAGCAATGACTCAGACGTGGGCGACGACATTCGAAAGGGTATACGCGCATACTGTATCCTTTAAATCAATTCGTCAGTCACAGATCACAAGCAACCTCGATTTGATGAAATGTCACACTGGTCACTGCTGGTGGTGAATCTGACGAAAAAAAATCCCAAACTGATCGAAAATTTGTCCCAAAATGGCTCAAGACCGTGTCAATGCGACGAAATTTTTTTCCGGGTTACGGCACCTTGGCGCCGCGATGAAATAAATTTTTCGTCATCACCATCACAGGTCACAAGACCTGACGAATTGAATTAAAGAATACAGTACGCGGCTAGTCAAGCTTGCATGCTTAGGACATTGGTGGACTCGTTTCGATCATTGTGAGAGGCAGGTGGGATAGAGCTAGATGATGAGGAGTGGGAAGAGGTGAATGACCCGGAAGAGGGTGGTGAGAGTGAGGAGGAGGAGGAGGAGACCTTAGTGGGGGATGAGTAGATAGCTAGTGGAATACATTTTTAAAAATTTACTTTTAGTAACAGAGAGCCTGACTAGTCGTGTTAGTGTGGGTTACTAGTGTGCTGCAGTAGTTTAGTAGTCAGTGCAGGGCGTCGTCGTCGTAGTCACCCATTTTGGAGAGGCTGAGTTCAATCCCTCTTAATGCCACTTCTTTTGGGAAGATGAGTTGAGGGGTGAGATTCTAGGCAAAGCATGGAGATTTGGCCTAACGGTTGGTCTCTGAGTATGTGTGTTAAGATAAGACTTTTGGGAATGCGAGGGTTCAATGCTTGATGATATTAGTTTTAGTTGCAGTAAGTAGGTTATTTGCCAAACATCTGTCTAGGGACCAGTAGTCAATTGATGACAAGTTAGGCAAGTCAGTTTGTGTCAAACTACAGTGAGTTAGGCAAATAGTGGATTTATTGGATGACGAGTATTACGGAATTGTCTGCGGTGATCACGGGGACATCCTCAGCACTGCTCAGGACCACTGCGGATATTCAGAAAGCGCCAGAATCGCAGTACAAGCATTACAGGTATTACAGAATTGTCTGTGATGATCACAGAGACGTATCTGACTCTGCTCAGGACTACTGTGAATATTCAGGAATTCCCAGAATCGAATTACAAGCATTACGGGTATTACAGAATTATTTGTGATGATCACGGAGATGTGTCTGACTCTGCCCAGGACCACTGCGGATATCGAGGAATTCACAGAATCACATTACAAGCATTACAGGTATTACAGAATTATCTGTGATGATCACGGGGACGTATCTGACTCTGCCCAGAACCACTGCGGATATCCAGGAATTCACAGAATCGCATTACAAGCATTACGGGTATTACAGAATTGTCTGTAGTGATGACGGAAACGTCCACAGCATTGCGCAGGACTACTACAAATATCCAGGAATTCTCAGAATCACATTATAAGCATTACAGGTATTACAGAATTATCTGCGGTGATCACGGAGACGTGTCTGACTCTGCCCAGAACCACTATGGATATTCAGGAATTCCCATAATCGCATTACAAGCATTACAGGTATTACAGAATTGTCTGTAGTGATGACGGAAACGTCCCCAGCATTGCGCAAGACCATTACAGATATCCAGGAATTCCCAGAATCACATTATAAGCATTATAGGTATTACGGAATTGTCTGTAATAATTACCAGAACATCCTCAGTACTGCTCAGGACCACTACGGATATCACAGACTTATTTGCAGTGGGTACCGAGACCTCTCCAGATTTGTGCAGAATCACTACAGATATCTACAAATTCTCAGAATCGTATTCCAATCATTATGGACATGACCGAATTATTCACAGCGATTCCTGGAAGATCCTTAATACTATGCCAGATCTTTATAAAAATTCTACTTTTACTTTTAATCTTTTGGTTTTAGATTTTTCATTGCTTATTATGATTCTAATCCTTTTAAAAACGCCTTTAAATATTTATCTCATATTTTACTACTATTCTTTTTTTTTTTTTGGATGCGCGCTTTCGGCGCCCTTGGGCGCCGGCATAGTTCTATGCCCGATATCACCGGGTGTCGAACTGC